>JAVQJD010076399.1:0-60941 GCA_036023655.1 Nannoperca australis
GGTGGGGGATAATCCGCCTTGACTTATTAATACGCGCAAACAAGATTTAGCTCCTCAAAGCAAACAAATGAAGCAAGTGCTAAGGGGAACGAGGGGGGGGCGGGGGGGGGGCAACAGAGAGCGACATGAATAGAGAGCACAAGATCGAGGGAGAGCAAGAGGAGATAAATAATTTAAGCCTGCATGGACTGTATGGAGAGCTGCAGATACCAGTGGTATAAAAAGAAATGGACTTAGGGCCAGAAAAATGTGTGTTCTTGCATGGTTGCACCTTTGTAAACAAATGTGTGGCGATACACTGTAGAGAGATCTTACTGTACATCAAACCAGTTTGGGAGAAGCTTCAGCATTCAACATATCATAATGATGATTACTAATCTCTTCTCAAACACCACCAACACACAAATGCACATTGCTGTGTCTCTTCAATAGATCACTATAAGGGACATTGTTGACAGACATGAGTCCTTTATTGACTCTATAGACGATGGAGTGCTTAGCCCACAACCCTTCTTGACCCCTGTCATGGGCTGCAAGAGGTTATTGGTAACAGGCCCTAAGGAGTGTGAAACTGCCCTTCTGTTTTTTACCTATAGGCTCATAACTGCCAGGACGTGGGTTCAGCTAAGCAGGTCCACCCTCTCAAGATAAAACATAAACATAACTACTTACACAACTTCTGAAATCTTCTACCATCTGTTTGTTTGCTTAAGAAAGTTCTTAGCAGGCTTTCAGACCAAAAATAGCACTGTGTTAAAAAAAAAAAGTGAAAAAAGGCAAGGCGCTGTGTTGGTGTGGACATGTTGCTATGGGTACTGGTAAGAAAATGAAATACAATCCAGGAAGTCCAGTTTGACTTTGAAGGCTTATTAGATGCCAAAAGACATTATTATTATCACAGTGGCAATTGTGGGAAAAAAGAGCCAAACGACACCTCCTTGAATACATACAGTGTTATTTTTACTAATTATGACTCTGCCCTTACCTACTTGAGATTTATTCCCAACCTTTTACTACTGTTGTTTGCAAAAACATTAAGTCTCACTCATTAGTCCACTAGACACGACAGGCAGAGGTGGTAATGTGCTCAGGCACTCGACACAGTGCCAAACTCCTCTCTCAGTGGGTTGGTTGGCCATTCTTTCATCCCAGCTTCTCTAATGCTAGCAGACGGTCATTACCATCTCTTTGATAGTTGGGGTCCCAGCTGTGTTCAAGGGTCTAATACCCCTCAACCACTGTCCCAGCCTGCCCCTCCATCCACCACTCCCTCACACAGCTAGTCTCAGCACAGGCTGGAGGTGCATCTGAATAATACCCACAGGGGAGAGGTGGGAAAGGAAGGGAAGAGAGAGGGAGAGTTAATACCAAATCTCAGATGACCAACCCAAACGAAAGTCTATCAAAAGCCAGCTCAGCATACACAACTGCCATACTGATGAGGAGGAAGCAAAGCAGGGAGGAACGTGGCGAGGACGGAAGACTAAAGCTTGGTTTATACATCACTTCAGGGAGAACGGTGTGGCTGCAGTAGGTTACAGAGAATCATTATCTTCGAAATATCTTCATCCATATCTTCAAAATCAAATAGATCACAGATGCAGTGGTGACTAGTGGTTTCTATGTGGAATCAAGTGCTGATTTAGCAATCTAAACTTGCATTTGAAGAAACCAATCAGCATTTGAAGAATCTGCAGGCCTTGTACCTGCTGACAAAGTGAACAGATCCCCAAAATATAACTACCTTATATCTGTGTTTTTAAATAACTAAAATGCTAGTAATAAGACATGTTAAAAAACTGCATATACATGTAAGAAACACTCATATGGGAGCCAGAATACTTATATTTAAATCAGCCTTGCTTTGATAATTTTTTTACGAGTGATGTATGGGCTCTGTGTAAAGGATTGTGCAAGGAAATAAAACATTTCATAAAAAATAAAAAATAAATAAAACTGGGGAGGAAATATAGAGACAAAGACAGGGGGAGAGACGCATATCTATGTTTATGTTTGAATAGATGGTATCACAGCGCGGTCAAGTGTGGTATATTTTTCAACATGAAGGCTCTTTTTGCTGTTGTCATTATTTATCGCACTGTGCACACACAGACAAATGGAAAGAGAAATAAGGGAACTGTAGGTGAACTGTAACTGTAGGTGCCATTCGAAAAGACACAAGCCAGAGAAAAGCTGAGGCAATTTCACCCGCACCTCACTCGCACGAAGGACATAATAGCGCTGAAAGCAAAACGACTCAATGAAACAGGAAAAGTGTATTTCTTGGAATCCACTTACACTCAAATTACAGTGACATTCTTGGCAGAGTTTGCAGCGCAGGGGTACTACAATGTGCTGTAGCAAAAATAACTTTAGGGACACTTATCAGGGCTGTGACACAAAAGACCAAACTATTAACATGCAAAATGATTCACTGGAAGAAATCAAATCAGGCAAAGAATAGAAAGAAATAAGGCCTGTTTTCTAGGCAGCATTTAAATCTAACTTCTATTTTATTTTCTATCGTACACTCCCTCCTACCCCCCGTCACCAGGTTAAGTTACAGACACGAGGCGAAGGAATGAGGGAGGCAGAGTGGTAACATACGGTACCATGAGGAGCGAGACGCCGGCCCTCCCTGACATGGCGTGCACTGAGCAAGAACCCCTCCCTGGCCCCCACAGGCAAGCACACACACGCACCCACACACACACACACACACACACACACACACACACAAACAGTATTTGGACAGCATATGTACTGTACATATACAGACCAATCTGCCAAATGCAAGCAGATGATATGATTGTGTTCTCCTGAGTGTATTCACATGGGAGATGCACACATACACACACAGTCGTTTGCTTCACACCCCCCCTCGCTTCACTTCCTTCCTCCCTCTCTCCCTCTGCAGCTCACTCTGCATGTGTCCTGTCATATCTCCTTCAGCCCATAATTGTCCCAACTTATGGTGTTTCTTCCTGCAAGCCACAGTTTAGGGGAAGTGAAATCCTTCTAAGTGACTGTCACAATGCATCAGCCTCAGGCGAGGGAGCCCACTTGCTCCCCTTCCGTTCCTCTTCCTCCCTCCTTCAGTCCCCCGTCTGCGTCACCGATCACCGCTCACTATCCCTCACTTTAAGTGTTTTTCTTGCTGAGATGCTCCACTTGTGCTTTCACTCCGTTTCTCTCAGACACTCCGTCTCTTACCTTTTTTTTCTCAGTCACCCTTCCTCTCTCTTTCACTTTCTCTTTCTCTCTGTCTCTGCACTGCATTTAACCTAAAGAGAAAGCTGTAGTCACAACATCAAATTGCCATTAGGCCCTGCCTGTGACCTGCTCTCCGCTCAATCCTTGTTCCCCAGTCTTGAGTTTGCTTCTACATCCCGTTTCCTTTGAAGGGACGGTCACTCCTTGACACCATCACACAAAAAACACACGCAGAGAGAGGAGCTAAAGGACATGAGTGTGTGTTCTCTGGACAGCCAGCGTGACCTTTGTCGTGACCCTGGCATGTCACAACCCTGTGATGCATGTGTCACTTCTTCTCTGCCTCTGACCTTGGTGCTCACGTCTCTGTCACCCAAGCAGACCAGACACACACACCCATTTTCTCTTGTTGCGCCTCACTACACACAAAAACAATGACTGGTCTTTCCTGTCAACCAAATATACTTCCTCTTCAAATGTAGTTTTTTGTAGACCACTGTATATGTGCACTAGGGCTGTAACTAACACTTACTTTTTGTTATTGATGAATCTGGCAATTACTTTCTCAATTCAGCAACAAAATGTCCAAAACAAAAGGGAAAAATGCCTATCACAATTTCCCAAAGTCCAAGTTAACATGTTCAGATGTCTTAGATATTCAGTTTACTGTCATGGAAGACTAATACCGTAATTCTTCTCTACATAGACTTTTTGGCCTTTTTTGCTTAAATAATGACTTAATCAATTAGATTTACTTTCTGTTCATCAACTAATTTTCTTAGCTCTAATGTGTACACAATGGATTCTTAACAGAACTATATATATATATATTAAGATTATAATAAAATGAAATAAAAACCCAGATGTCAATATCTATCTGTAGCACAAGGGGGGTTAACTAAATCAAGCAATCACAAAAAAAGCAAAGAGCTGAAAAACAGCAATGTGGTTTAAACTAGCGAGGAGATATGTGTTTATTTTGGGACACAATGGTGTGTGTATGTGCACCCATGTGTACATCATGCGTGTTTAGTTGCTTTTTCCTCTACGTGTTTTTCTATTAGCCCTGTCAGGGCCGGGATCGGTGCTTTATTGAGCATTTTATTGGAGCTGTGGACAGATCAGTCGCCCATCAACCTTTCATTGACCAATCATGTGCAGTGAGGGGAGGGACCTGGGAGGTCTGGCAGAGATGGACACTCTGCGCGGGGGGGTGGGGGTGGGGTGGTCACTCACTCATCACTTGGATGTAGTCCGGCACTCAGTTTGTGTATATGTCTGTGTGTGTGTGTGTGTGTGTGTGTGTGTGTGTGTGAGAGAGAGAGAGAGAAAAGAAAAGGGTCAGTCACTGGTCACCAGATGGTAACTGTTTGGGCTGGACCACAGCAAGCAAGAAAGAGGGGGACAGTCTCTTTACTCTCTGTCTCTCTTCCTCACACACACACACACACACACACACACACACACAACAAACCATGAGAGTGATGGGTGATAATGGAGCAGACACTAACAAATCTGCACCTCTTGGCTAGGGGCCTTGCCTCGGACTCAGAAAGCAGACAGTCTGTCCAACTCATAAGTCCAAGTACAATACACCACTACATACTCAGCAGACAGAGGGACCAGCGACCCTAAATGTACACCGCTCCGTTTCCAGAGGCACTCACTTGTTGTTAAATGACATTTACACCAGTGGAATGCACTGTGGTTAGCTTGTAGATGTAAAAGCTATTGCTTTGCACTGCAGGAGTCGGGTGAGTTTTATACAGTGAGCTGAGCAGGACCTTGTCACTGTGTGTGGCCTTACAATGTGCAGGCTACTGCTGCTCTGGATATTAGCTCTTCTGTATGTCTGGCTATTAAATACCAATCCCCAGCCACACACACACACAGACCACTTCCCTTGCAGTCTCAAAGTCAGGGACATAACAGTTTTGGCTGGCAGTATTGTGTGGGCCACAAGAAGAAGGAGAGAAAAACCAACTGTTCTTTTAGGTGAAACCTTCCAGCTGGAGACAGAACAGGGGGAAAATAGAAACAGGCATTTGCCAGGACAGCCAAGGAGAGCAAAGTTGCTTGAAGGAGCACTTCAGAAAACGGTGTGTTGGTTAAAGGAGCAAGTCAATCAGACAGAGAGAGGAGACAAGAAGGTTCATGTGAGCTGGAGAACAAAATGAAGCAGCAAGAGAGGCAAAATTGACATTTGAACCAATAGAGTGAAGCAACAAGGAAGTGAAAGAGTGCGAAGGAGAAGTTAGGAGAGCGAAATTGTAAAATACAGATAAAAGGAAAGAAAGAAAGTAGAGAGAAGTGCCAGCAGCTGGACTTCTGCTGCTAATTCAGCACTTTAACAAATCAATGCCACTTGAGGAGTACGATCCTCACCCTGAGCTCAGCTAGACGCATCAGTGAGACTGTAGGCGTGTTTGTGTGTTTGTGTGTGTGTATGTGTGTGTGTTTGCGTCTGCAAGCTTGATGATGTTGGTGTGTGGTCATCCACTGTAGTCCACATTGAGGTCCAGTAATGTGTTAATTTATAACTCTATCACCTCAGACGCCTGCATTATCCATCTGTGTCACACACTAGGCCTACTATATCTATCATCCGGAGGGGAAAGATGGCCAGTCCAGAGACATTAAGCCACCGGTCGCACAATTTCTTCTTTTTTCCTTCTTCCTTTTCCCTTTAGCCTTATCTATTGCATCCCTCCACACCCATCTCCCTTTGTCCTCAGCTCCCCAGGACAGGGTGATCAATTAGGGCTTGACAGACCTCTCAGTCCTGGCTGACCACTGGAGCTCCAGAGGCCCTGCAGACATCGCTATCTACCCAGAGACGGAGCACTTAGACTGGGCTATAACACCCTCTCTCTCCCCTGGCCCTGGAGGCTTGTATGGATGGCTGTTTGGATATCAGTGATCAGAGATTGAGTTACACTTCACCATGACCTTTGTGAACTAACAACGTGTTATCACTTACGGCAGATTGACAAAACAGATTGTAATAATAAGGAACGTCAATATGTGTGTGGCATTGTGTGAGATGAGGGGACAAAAATTGGCTCTATTTGAAAAGACCCTTGATGCATATAAGTCAATGACACATAACCCAGTCCGTCATAACACTACAGGAAATGTAATTTTACAGGTTTCCAACACCACTTGTACCACAATACTGTGATATTTCCATAAAATATTAGGCAGCAAGAAAGTATACTTTTTTCGTCTTGACGCAATGCATTTCAGTTGTCAAAACATGCAAACAACCTACTGTATTTCTTTAACAAACACGGCTGTGTGTGTGTGTGTGTGTGTGTGTGTGAATGTCTGTGTTTGTGCGGGTGGCTCGTGCTCTCTTTGTCAGTAGCAGCAGGCACTAATAACACACAGGGGGAAATGATCAATACTCACCCTCTCTATTCAATTTCACAACATCACTACTATCACCGGACACAGGCAAACGCATACACACACACACACACACACACACACACAAACTCGGGCACACATGTTGACGTGAAATACAACGACATGAATGTAAAACAAAGGGCCTTTGACTAACAGATGTAGCCAGAGGGCTGGCGAAAGCAGGAGAATGGGTTTTGGTGGGAATGCAAGCGTTGCATTAATATTTAGTTTGTTAGAAATACTCCCCTCTATCCTGGGAGAGAGGTAGTGAACATGAGATACAGAGGCTAAAGGAAGGGTGGGGGGCTGATAGGAAAGACAAGTAGGCAATTGCACCTTTAAAGAGTGCAACAGTCATCAAGAGAGGAGAAAGGGAATCTGCCCATTAAGACTAAGTGGATGTCTATTAGATCATGGAGGTAAGGAGGTGGGCATTTACCATCAGTCCAACTCACAAACAACCTTGTCTGGATCATGCCAACGGCTGGGATTGTAATACAGAGCCATCACGTTGACATCATTTAAAGTTTCTCATAAAGTTAATAGAGCTTTTTATGTTTTTTTTAAATAAACGGCTCTCTAAACTTTGGGAAATGTACTCATTCTCTATTTAAAAGTATTTACCCTGAGAGTGTGTGCCAGGGACATCACCTCTGCAAACATGAAGGCAATTAAAAGACTATCAAAGTCACCACCCAGTCCTATGAGATCAAACAAACCCTGTGCCCTCTTTCTACTTCTCTCCCTCTCTGTCCCCTTCATCCACCCCACCCCCCTTCTTCCCCAGTGTAACCCCCCCCCATTCTTATCACTGCGGTACAGTTAATCCTCCCTCTCTCCTCCTCCTTCCATCGTGGCATCCCTCAGGGGGTACGCGAAAGGCTAAAAGGAGGGAGCACATTTGCCACTTGCCTGCGACACATAATACGGAGCAGGCAATCAACTTTGGCTTGACATGTATTTGCTCATCTCTGGGACACACACGCACATACAACCCCCCCCCCCACCACCACTACCACCACCACCACTGCTGGGAAATTGAAGGGTGAGGGTGGGGGTTGGAGGGAGGGAGGGAGGGAGGGAAGGAGGGGGAGCCCAAATTAACACTTGACATTCAATACGGTCAGGTCCTTAATTGGCCGGGGCCTTCCTGAGAAGGCAATTTTCTATTCCCCAAACTGCCCCCGCACTGCGCCATGTGCCAGTGTCATCTGTGTATGTATGTCGACGTGTCTGTATGCGCGTGTGAGTGAGGAAGAGAAATTGCATCTGTGTGTAAGTATGTGCTAGAGAAATACTGAGACAATGTGTGCATGCATATATCTGTGTGTGTGTGTGTGTGTGTGTGTGTGTGTGTGTGTTTGAGCCCAGGCCCTGTCCTGAGAGAGGCCCTCTGGTCCCTTCCCTCTCTCTAATGAGGCTGGATGAATTAGCGCTACGTGACATGATTTGAACAGCGTGGCCCCCCAACCTCTCCTCCCTCTCCCTCCCTCCTCTTTGTCCTTCCCCCTTCCTCATCCCTTGCTCTTTTTTTTCTTGAAGCAGTGACAGGCATCTGGTGGCCGAAAAAATGCCAGGAGCAACCCCGCGGCTCTCGCCTTCATGCGTGCTGCTGCTGCTGCAGCTTTATACTATGCATATACACACAAACGCCTAGATATTACACACACAATGAAACACTTTCGCCTTCCTCCCGTTCCTTTTCCACTCACTCACGCGCACGCAGACTCACTTGCACTTCCCCGCGGATCCTGTTACAGTTGATGTTATTACAGCTTTCAACTTGAGAGGTATTAGGCTTCCTTTAACAGATCTGACAGCATTTACAACACAGGCAAGTCGACGCCTCTAATCGCCTCTGTGACTTCAGCCTATTACCAATTGATCTCAAAGAGAGCCTTCTCCTCACCTTCTCCTCACCTTCTGACTGCTGCACAAGCTGTCGGCTCCTTTTCCTCTTCTTTGTCATAATGCGCTATCTTGCTTCGCTGCTACATCCTGTAAACCTGACTGCTCTTTAAGTGCTCTCAATCCAATCTTTTATCTGAAATAAATCTCATAGCCGTTTGCTTATGATATTTTTGTTATTAAGTTATATCTGGCCGGCCATTGATCAGGCACAAAGGATCACCTTTGCCCTCATGAGGCCCCGTTGAAGCCACAAACAAGATGCTAAATGTATTAGCTTAATGGTTGCGCAGAAGAATTGCAGTAAATCTAGGTGATAAATCCCTTGTTGCCACACTTTACAAATCTAAACTGATCAACAAGCTGTGAAGTAATGGCCTGGATAAAGGAGACAGAAGCTGCAGATTTCTTTTGTATTTGGAGGAAACATAGCAAATGGATTAAATGCCATGAAATATTAAATGCCAGTCAGAGTCACACACATCATGTAGCGAACGGTGCTCCAACAAAAGCACTTATCGCTGAGTGTGTTTCCCGACAATGGAAGAGGCAGCTCAGGCCATTTAGAGAGAAAACATCAACATAGAGATAGCAAGTGTGTGTGTGTGTGTGTGTGTGTGTGACTAAATGTCTGCCTGCACACGTGTGTGTCAACAACACACACTGAAAAGCAGAGCTTTTTCTTTACAAGATTTCTCACTTTGTCTCGTTTTCAAAAACTGAAGCCGTCACTTCAATCGCACAGTAAATGTGAGACGAGAGGTGGACGGCAAGCAATGTGCGGTGCCAAAGGTCATGCATGGTGACCTCCCACCCTTGGCTGGTTGCTGCGGAAACAGGGTCAGACCAATTTATTTGTATCACAGTGGGCTAATTAGATAATTTGTGACTTAATTGAAATTATAGATCATTCAAAAGCGAAGTGCGATGCTCAATACGTGATCAGTTCACATCCAGACAGGTTCAATTCAGCAGTGCATGTGTTGGGGGGGTTACATTTAAATGAACAGCTATACTCAGTGACAACACACACACACACACACACACACACACAATGCCTCTCCCATCCAGCCCACACACACTGTGGTATTTCACTGCACTGCGTATACACACACACACACACACACACACACACACAACACATACTCACAAAAAGAAAAGCCACCCAGAGTCTCAGCTTGCCAGAAAAACACGAGCTGTGGGATGCCAAGGCAGCTGCATTTAACAGTGGCCATTAAATGTTATTAATCCAACAGCGCAAACATCTTTACAAAGTCAGCAGAGAGCACAAACAAATGCTTACACATGTTGCTTTAACACTTTGCTCACAACAAAAAGTAGCTAATGAGTTTAGACTCAAGTTTTTTCAGATGGTTGAAATGACAACATTAGGAAGCAATTTACACGATCTGCATAAAGAAAAGACATAATAGGAGTGTGTAAAAGCAGGTATCTATGCCTGTAGGACTGAATATCTTTTTGTGTGTGTGTGTGTGTGTTTGTGTGTGTGTGTGTGTATGTTGGCTACAAGCCTACCACAGTCTGTACCACTAGCCTCCCTTCTCCAGAACCTCCCTAAAATCCTCCCTGGGCCTCTAGCAATCATTGTAAGATAGAGACAGAACAGAACAGTACAGAGAGATAGACGGAGAGTAAAACATGGGAGCGAGAAAGAAATGAAAAAGGAATTTGTGGAGAAAAGCCTCTCTCCTCTCCCTCACACAAGCCACGGAGTTCAACGTATGTGTTAATGGACGTAACAAGTTCTCCTCACCTCACATGTGAACTGCGGACATGAAATCGCTGTTCACTTGTTGGAAAACCATTTTCTTTGCACAACAACTTTGGTAATTTCGAAAATGTACAGTACAAACGCACATACACTCAAGAGTACACGTCGGATTAGCAGGGGAAAGAGACAAAGTCAACTATGAGCCTTGAACAAAATTACCATAATTATCCATAACCATAAATAAGCCTGATGATGATGGTGGTTTTAAAAATAATAATAGCAATTCACCCTGAGTGCTTTTTCAAATAACAGTGACAGCATTAGCCACATCGCCAACAGAAAAATGAAAGGCTCAGTGCCTTGAGAGCTCATCTTTGCTGCCATTGCTGATGGGGCAAATTGGCAGGCAGAGCAAGCAGACAGGGGTCCTTAAGACGGATGTAAAAATAGTACGCTGTCGATTTTGCCCGTTGCACTGGCGTGGCTCCAAGGAAAACAAAATAACAGGGGTTGAGGAATAACAGGAAAAGGGAGAAGCCGTGGTGAAAGTATGCCCAAGTTCCTGTCACTTAGCACAGGTCACACCTAATGTCACCTTCCTCTGGATACAGGCCGGGAAAGAACAGCGTCTCACAACAATGTCTCTGCCATATGGTCGTGTCTTAAAATACTACAGGCCACAGCAAAGTCTGTGTGTTTCCTCTGACTCTCTCTCTTTCTCTTTTCATTTAAGTCAATTACATGTGATGATCCTCTCTGTCGGTGGCAATCTCTGGGTCACTAAAGCCAACATGGGCCCCTCCCAGCTCTCAATGCCCCCATGACCCCTTCACGCACGCGCGCACACACACACACACACACACACACACCCAGTATATGATTATACTTCAACCTTTTCATAACTGCCTGGACCTTGGTGACAGCTGCTGCATTCCTGCCATGTTAGTCTGGGTGTGTGTGTGTGTGTGTGTGTATGTGTGTGTGTGTGTTGCTGCCCTGGCCCTGTGCTTATGTCCCCCTCATTAGCCAGTGGTGGGGTGGTGACATCCTGAGCGACTGGCCCTTCAAACACACACTTCCTCTTCACACCGTCGACTTCTCCCCACTGCAGGAAACTACCCAAAGGCAAATAACTAACAGGCCTCTTTTGAAAGAAATGAAGAAAATCAAAGAAGGAAAAATAGAGTCGTGTCCAGTTGCTCTTACAGCCATCAGCAGGAAAAAAAAGGAAAACAGTAGAGGGGGAGAAAAACACATTAAGTTAAAAAATATTTATGTAAAATCAAACTTATCTGAAGAATCTGTAAAAAAAAAACACAAAAAAAACACAAAGAGCTCTATCATCTATTTTGAATATTCTACATTATTTTCTCAGTGCAGTGATGGTCTACTATGGCTCAGTTTACTGCCACACTGAACAGTACATTTATTTAAAACAAATGAAACCTAAATAAACATTTCGGTCACATAAACACAACAGCCTAAAGTACCAAAGGAAATGAATCTCCTTAATGTCACATGTTAAGATTTCTATTCACATTACAGGCACTTAATTGATTATTTTGTCGAAAGCAAATTGCATTATATAACAGTAAATAACAAACAACAAAAGGAAATAAATAATGTATTTCTTTCCCTTTACATACACATGCTCACACAGGACTAAAAGAAGTCCCTTGGATAGACTCAGCTATAGTAGATTTCACCACTCAGCGCTCTGATAAGAGCAGAGCAGATGGCTTTGCATTTCTATCGTTCTATCACTCACTCACTCACTCACACATACACACATACACATACACACACACACACAAACACACAGCACACTGGCCTGCCAGACATACGATAAAAAAAGCCTTTTGACTTCCATGATAGTGTCTCTACGTTCTGTATCCTCCCCATTATTCGGGCTTCCACCGTGGCGGTTAGGCAGCCGTCTCCTCAGGAAAAGCAGGAAACAGCTGACATGGAACCCGTGAGTGATGCTCACATGATGCTTATTGATTGCTGGTTGCCCCAGGTCTTGTGCAGAGAGTCAGGGTCTGGGCTTAGCCATAACGCTGGTCCTGCAAGGCATTCCTGCACGGCTACAGAGTTACTGTATGACCCGGGACACACATGATCGTGGCCATGTGAGAGGTGGATTATATATTGGATTATATATTTTTTTTTGCCAAGATCATGCACATACTATAAAGATAAAAGACAAAAATTTAAAAACAAAAACAAATATAGGCTATTAAAATAGGAGATGGTGAGGCAAAGAAAGGAGAATGGAGGTGTATGTGTGGGGAGTCATTTTGACAGATTTCCTCAGCAGTCTGACATTGTAATACTACACAAAAGCAAACACAAAAATTATGAAATTTAAATCGTGAATATTGATTTTCTCTGCTTATCTTATAAATGCAACAGAAAAAGATGTATAAAATGGCATAACAGGGTGTGTATGTATTTTCATGTTTCAATAAAAATGAAAGAACATGCTTTTTGATGCAAGCAAAAAAAAAAAGAAGAAATTTAGGAAAGCCAGTTGAAACAAGTTTAAATGTTGCGGACGTCATATCTCCCTGCTTGGTGCCTGGGTAAATATAGTGGGGACCACAGCATGAATGGGACCTTGTACATCCTCCTACTCCGTCAAACCAGATGCGTTAACAGTGCACACACACACATACTGTAAATATACAAGTAGCTGCAGCCACCTTCCCACTCAATCTTACTCTCCCATTTCATGCTCTCTGTTGCGGAAATAATGCTGCCTTTAGGAAACACTCACATCATCATTGTTGCATATGCACAAAGTCTAAGAGAGATGCCCGCCAAATGAATGCCACAGTGGCCTTTCTTAGTGCTGCTTATATTATCTGCAGCCTCTAATCTGGCCACTGGCATTACAATAATTGCATTAAACCGTGTAAGACCCAACCACAGCTTTGCAATTAGAGACAGGTGCTATCAGTGGGATCTGTTGTGGTGGAGAAGCAGCTTTACACCTTCTCCAGTCAGGTGCAAGACCTGATTGAGAGACACACACAGTCCCTTTCCCTTATTGAAGAAACTCTGTGCTCCTTCTGACACTTGTCCTTGTGTCCTATTATACAGTAAGTAGTAATCCTGTAAACGCACTTAAAACGTGCAACGCCCAAACTGGTCCTCTGTTACACAGGTTGAATCTCAAGAGCCCTTTCTATAAAGACAGGAGCTGCAGAACAAAACTATCTGACTTAGCATGTGGAGGACTGGTGGTGGAGATGGAGTTTTCGGTAGGAAAGAGAGTCGAGAAGTAGAGAAGGAAAAGGGGGTGGGGGGTGAGAAAAGGAAGGAAAAGCAAGTGAGAGAAGAAGAAGAAGCAGGGAGAGACAGAGACGTAGTAGAAGAAGAAAAAGTAGTAATGGGGGAAGTGGTGCGTGTCTTTTCTGCAAATCTCCTCTTTCACCTCTGCTCTCCTCCAGCTCTCCAGCCAAGGCCAGCCAAGAGACACTTCACCTCGCACCCACACACACATGGAGCCGAAGCCAACACGCAAACACACACACACACACTCAGAAGGAGAGGACACACAGCCACAAAAGTGCACACGCTCGCTCACAGACACACACACAACTTGCATATGAGTATTTAGCCACCCACTCATAAAAATAAATGGCAAAAACACAGACAAATGCGTTAACATGCACAGACACAAACTTCAGTGTCAGAGCACACACACACACACACACACTTGACACAAGATACATGAACGTATAGACATCCATATGCTCTGTATGCAACGACCCATCACATGGAAATAATAACAGTTGAGTTTAACCACACACACGCACACATTCACTGACTGTGGATAATTCTACACATATGCATCAAATCACTGCTTTCCAGTCCCACACAATGGTAAGAAGCAATGCATATGCACCCCATATGCAACATGCCTGTACCCCACTGCGTACCCAACGTGCGCACACACACACACACACACACACACACACACAGCACTGTGAGTGTGTGTGTGTTAATGGGCAGATTAGCGTGTTCTGTGATCTGCACTGAAGAGGATAATATCACTCTCACTTCAGTTAGACAAAACAAAGCAGAGCATGTTATTCCACAAATATGTCTGTCATCATGCCCTGTGAGCTAACAGCATTCACTTTAACATACACAGACAGGATTGTATAAAGGCCGCACTGCATTAACAAAATATATGGACTAAAGGAAAAATTAAACAATACGATTGTAAAATTGACCCAAACAAAAATGTTAATATGACACAGGTCATAAGGATGTAAACAAGATAGAAATGGAAAAAATTAAGCCATTTAGAAATTTAGAGTACATATTTTGGGTGGGTTAAAAAAAAAACTTTTGAGCTAACATATTTGGATGATCAATGCCAAATATAACTTTGATGCTATTTTAGAATTCTGAACTACACACTGGACAGTTTTTCTTTTTATTAAGGTGGGGCAAAAACTAACATTAATATTGACTATTGAATTAATATTTATTTTATTACCATCCTTTACTGCTTTTTAGTTTAATTTTAATAAAGCTTTTCAGGATCTTAAATTTGCAAATGCATGTCATGAAGAAAATTAGGTTTTGATTGAAGAAAGAAAAATGTACAAATTGCCAAAATGCACGTGAAATTTAAAGAATGCAAAAAACAGAGAAAATTATTGATCCTCTTGTTATTGTTATCTTAAATTCGACATTAATTTTATGCATATTTCTACATTATAAAGCCTTGTATTGGTGTGTATATATAAGAGTCTCTGTGTGAGATGGAGCAGGCAGCACTGAGAGCAGACAGAAACCAGGCAAGCTGTAATGCCACTGTACCTCTTCAAGGTCTCGGCCCATTGTCGACCTGTCGCACTTCAAAGGAAGCCGCGTTACAGCACCCTTGCAAAAAGAAAAGGAAGAGGCTATTTTAGAGATTGTTTTAGATTGAAGACATACACTGATTCCTATGTTTTCCTCTCCGAGATCTGCTGTAAGCCTGGGTGGCAGCGTCAGATCCTCAGGTGGAGGTTAAGCCACATTTTTACGAGCTTTTCCAACCTTGAGTTGTTCCCACATTCCTCCGATTTGAAGCGTAGGAGAAAATATTAAAAAAAGAAAGCGGCCTACGGCTGCTGTATTGTGGAGGAATTATCCCTGATGAACCAATTAGGCTCGTAGTATCACTTAACTGCGGGGTTTTTAACTTGCAAGGGTCGATATTCATAGCCAAGCATGTACAGCAGCGGGTCAATTAAGGCTCCAAATATTATCACTCCGTAATGCCTGGGAAATAATTCAGCTCCTAATTAATGTTGGTATTTTTTCCTCCATAAAAACAATTATGAAAGTTCCCTCTCGCAGTGTTTTGTAAAATGTGCACCGATTTCTGAACATTAGGAAGCTGAGAAAATAGGCAGTATTTATCGAATCCATTTCATTGATTTCATTTAAATTGCAAGCTGTTCATGTTGTTTCCTGTTGACACTTGCGTGAATTATGAAGGCTGTGAATCTCCTGCTATGTGGCTTAGAAAAAAAAAGTTTCTTCAAAGATTAAAAGCTTAAGGCCTGTCATGAAAGGGGTAAATTATTCGCTTTCAGTCTTATGGTTTTATTCGCCACTGGTGTTAATTTCGTTAGAGAAAAACGCAATAATAAAAAACGATTGCATGTAGATATAAGTTATCAATAAGATTTCTTAACGCCCCAAACTTAATACAATCATTTAATTCATCTTTATTTTTCGTCTGTTTCTCCTGTTTGTAACAGCAGCAGCTCTGGCCAAATATTTTGGGCGAAAATGTTTCATTGTCTTGAAAACATCTAAGTGAATATGGAAATAAATGTATATGTTAATTCTAAAAGAATTCACAATTAGAGACGAAATATAAAATGCATGAACATGTCTTGAATACAGGGGTCAATCAAAAAGGAAATCATTACATTCTGAGGTGACATTCGTTCTCAAATCGATATTTTGTTGAAGTAATTTTCTTTACGCTGAAGGAGACAGGTGCTGCTTTTTATGTTTTGGTTGTGCTATAAAACACGGTGAAAAGAAGACAAAAAATTCAATATCAGATCTGCTTCATAATTAAAATCTTTGCTTTTCTTTTATCGGGTCACTGATGTTTACCCACTGAAATAATCAGACACCTGTAGTAAACCAGGAGCCGATTGTCGTTTCAGTTTTAGCAGGAAAATGCCTGCATTCACGTCAAAGTGCTTCTTTTTTCTCATTTCTAAAGTCTCACCCTGTCCGTGTGATTCACAAGGAATGTCAAAGGTATTGCCACATGTCTGGGCTTGGTGATGCCCTGCACCTCACCACAGCCGCATCTGTCCTAAACGCACTGCGCACAGTAGTTTCGCGTCTCTATCGATCAGATGGAAATATAATTTGGCCTAACAACGATAAAATACCGCATCCCTCGTGTCACCTAGTTGATCTTTAAGGGAGAGAGGGGAGATTTTGAAACACGAGCCCATAACGTATTTCTCTCCTCCAACACCCCAGGGTGCGCCAGCCTCGGCAAACACAAAGTCATTATCGGTTAGATTCCAAGACTGCGAGTCTGTCAAGGAACAGGCTTCCTTAGGAGAATTTATGTCATGCCTACTAAACATGGGAAGATGTCTTCTAAGTGGTGCGAGGAAAGATAAATAACAGCGAGTCCCACAGCTGATTATATTGAAACAACGGTGCGCATTTGTAAAAAGGATTGGGGATGCAAACGTGGGGTCCCAGCAGATGCTGAGCGCCGGGGCCCATCCACCTGCTTCATACCGGGAGAGGAGGAGCGAAAATGCGCGCTCTCCTCTCTGAATACAACGCACCGTCTCTTCCCATTCACTTATCAATAGTTTCAGGATCGTATCTTTAGGGAAAGTTAAGGACAGTGGCTTGTAAAACCGATTGATGCTGCATGAAAAGTGCAGGGATGAAAATCATTTCGATGAAAAAGTCTTCTTGGGTAAAGATTAGGTTGAGTGAAATGCAGAAAAGGGGCTGTGTTTCATTAAGAAACGCCAAACAACATCAGAAAAGGTTCTTTAGGAAACATTCCCAAAAGTTACGTCGGGGTATGTTTTAGTTTCAACACACCCCCTTCACCATTAGACCTCTGGGATTTCAAAAAACAAAAACAAAGCAAACCTTACATTACATTACCTTAAATACAGACAAGGTGACAGAATAAGTTTCTCATCATTTACAACACAGAGCCGCGGCGAAGCTGTTGCGCAAGAACCGCCGTGGCCTGAGTGCGTAACAGCATGTGCATGGTACGGAGAGCCCGCAGGTCCCGCTATGATTAACTGCAACCTAACAACCATCCCCTATCTGTACCGTCTCCCCCTCACACATGTGCGCGCGAACGGACGCACACACACACACACACACACACACACACGCACGCACACACATACACTTGCACAAAACTCACTCACTCGCTCACTCCTCTTCCCTCTCTCCTTACCTGACATTTATCCGAAGAAACCACAAAATCCCACCGTCCCTTAAATATAACTCCAAGGTTCTAACTTGGGGGCTACTTGAAAGAATACAAAGAAGCTGCTGAACAAGAGAGAAATTCAGTGTAACGTCCACGATAACAGGCGAGAAATGTCGGGAGGAAATGTGGACTTTCCTCAGCCGGTGCAGGCTATCCGTTATCATCACTACTTTTTCCAGGAGAGCCTGAGTTCATTCACGGCTTCTCTGCTGTGCTGTAGCCGCGCAAGGGGCTTCCTGCCTCGGCCACATGAAGTCAATTAGACGGTCCCAGAGGGGAGCCCCTTACCGAGTCTTTATCGGCACTGAGGTTACCAAAACATTGCTATTGCTTGCTTTTAAACTCCACACCGCTCATAGACCAATTATGGAGACTTAAGCATGTATGTAACAAAGACGGACAAGGGATAATCCATCAAATGGTGGAATAAATGCATTATCTGATATTGTGCAAATAGTGCATTAAAATGTGTTTTTACAAGTACACAAAATATGCAGTTTTTTTGTCATTTTACGGAGCAGTAAATGTAAATTAAAGGAACACACATGGAGGCTGCATGAAGCAAAACACTTTTAGACATGGTGTGCGTTAAACAACATAAAGACATTCATACAACATCAAATCTGATATATTCCAAAAGTGGCAAAAATGCAATTGCAAGTGAGGATTTGTAATTTGAAATATCCCAAACAAAACACAGCCCACGACCTCCCCCCTACCTCCTGAATTACACACACACACACACACACACACATACACACATTAACACACATACAAACAAACACACTAATTCGCGCACACACACAGAGCAAGAGGTAGTAAGAATCACAATAGCAAACGTCTGAACATATACACCATGAGAATAAAAATCTACGTTTAAATAAACGTGGATAGAGGGAAGGGGAGAAGAGACAGAGCTGGAGAGGCTGAGCTGACGTACCTGCTGGGACATTCTGTAGAGGAGGTTGCTGTCAGTGCTCTGCTGCTGCCATGTCCCCATGAAGCCCGGCTGCTCAGCACTAGGCGGTCTGGTGCTGAACTGCATGGAGCTTTCGCCTGCTCCCTCAGCGCTGCTGCTAACGATGCTAATGCCACCCAGACCACTTCTGCTGCTGCTGCTGCTGCTGCTACTGTGGCTACTGGAGGGGATGCTCGTGCAAACGCCAGCGGTGCCGGTGGGTCCGTTAGCCTTAGCTGGAGGTGGCCTGGGCGGCTCTGGGTCTGTGCTGGGCTCTTGTGGGACTGTGTCGCACTCACTGCCTCTCACATCCAACTCTGCCTCCTTGGACTTAGACAGAGAGAGGGAAAGACAAAGAGGGAGGGCAAGGAGGGATGTGGGAGTGTGAAGGAGGAGGAAAGAAAAAAAAAGTCAGTGAAGGTGGGTTCTTTTGGGGTCTTGTTGCCTTTTTTTCCCGTCTTGTGCGTGTCCTGCTTCTCGAGGAGGATAACAGCGAGAGGGGAGTTGAGGGAGTAGATGTGTGTGTGAGGTTTCTTGGCAGCTCTGGTGGCGGAGGTGTGTGTGTACGGAGTTAATTCTCAAGAAGAAAGAGAAAAGAGTGCTTGCAGTGAATTTCCTCGGGGGCCTCGTCTTGGACAGGGCAAGATGAGCGGAGCACTGGAGGTGAGGAAGGATGAGGAGAAGGATGGAGGTGAGAAGGGGGGCTGATGAGAAGGTGAGCAAGAATGGAGTAAAAGAAAAAAAGAGAGGTTATGTGAATTAGCGAGGAGGGGTGAATGATGTTGCCTGTGGCCTCGGTTTTTGCTTTAATCCATCTGTCAGTCATTTTGTACTTGGACTCTACACAAACCCACTTACACGCAAACACACACAACGACACATGTTTACCCGCATGCATGTATGCACGTATGCATTCAGACACGGATAAATAGCGCTCTAATATAAAAGACTTTTTAAAAAAGTAGGAGAGGAAAAGTTGAACAACCCGGGAACACTCAGAACACTCAACACATGCACACATAAGGATAAAAACAAATCTGTAATTCTTTTTATTCTATGTAAATAATATTTTTCTCTAATGCAATACGTAATTCTGAAAAATTTGAAAAACAAAAATGTATACTACGTTGTTAAACAAAAAAACTACCAAACAACTAAACGTTAACAGTTTCAAAGAAAACGTCAACATCAAGCAAACACAAATTTTAATAGTCAATTTTATTTTCTAAATTTAAAAAACTCCCATGAAAAGTATTATATAAAACAAACAGTTGAGCCAGTAAAATGCATGAATGCCTCTTACCATCAATTCTGTGCCTGTCCCAGCAAAGTGAAGATGAGGTGTGGGAGTGAGCCACCAGCTATCCAACTCTCCCTGCCTCCCGCTCCTCTCTCTCGCTCTCTCTCCCTTTCTCTCTCACCTTAATCTCTCTCTGTCTCTTTCTCCCCCTCTCTCTCTCTCTCTCTCTCTCTCTCTCTCTGTACGACTGTGTCCCTCTCTTGACGTCTGTGCTGTGCCGCCGGTCCTCTCTCCCTGTTTCTCTCTCTCTCTCTGATCCCTCTGTACTCCGCTGCAGCCGCTGAGGAACTGAACTGAGCGCCTCAGCCTGTAAGTGTGTGTGTATGTGTGTGTGTGTGAGTGCGAGAGAGTGAGAGCATGTGAGAGCGAGCGAGAGTGAGAGCGAGCGAGAGTGAGAGAGAGAGACGGTGGCTTTCTAAGTGTCTGTGTGTGTGGAGAAGAGCGAGCATGTGTGTGTGTGTGTGTGTGTGTGTGTGTGTGTGTCAGGCCGGTGCAGGCTGAACTGAGTCAACTGTGCCGCTCCACTCTGAGATGCTCAATGACATCGTGCTGCACGCTTCCTCTCACACACACACACACACACACACACACACACACACACACACACACACACTCACCCCTCCTCTGCTAGGGGGAGGAAGGTGGGGGCAAGCGCCATCGAAGAGCAGGAGAAGGGGGGGAGCGTTTGTCCCCCTGCCTTATTACCATTTGCGCTGCGAGCGGCCGGCACGTCTCAGAGCAACTTAGTTCCCCTGAGGGACCGTCCCGCCACACACACACACACACACACACACACACACACACAGGGTGCTTAGCAAAAGTGCTCAGTTTTTACGTTGGAAAAAATAAATACAGTTTGGAGAAAAGCATCACCATTGTGGACTGTTATCAAATATTTGTTTCTTTGTGTGAAAAATTGAAAATGCAGGATTGTATTCAACACAATCCTGTGGTTCTATTTCCGATTTGTAGGGCAGCAATAAAACAAAACAAGCAAAAATAAACAAAAGAACATCAACAGACTTGTTATATCTCTAAAAAATCTGGTGCCTTTGTTTGATTTGCACCCGCTCTAATGAAAGACTAATGGAACGCAGGCAATCTGCCACCAGCATGCATATGAACACACACACTGGAACACACACACACACACACACACACAGGATCCCCCCTCCCCTCCCCTCCCCCGCGGAGGCTCTCAGATTTTAATTAAGAAAAAAATGAGGAAGAGGTTCCATTTTAGCCAAATTGGTCCCCACAGCAGCAAAGGTAAGGGAATAAAATGAGGGATGGAGGAGTAAAGGGAGGCAGACGTGGAGAAAAAGACACACAGGAGGATTAAACAAAAAAAGAGGAAGGAGATCTATGCTTCCTTTGACACAACATAGGACACATCTCAAACAATGAAGACATCCCCCCCACCACTTCCTCTTCCTCCTCCTCCTTCTTTCCTTCTCCCCTTCGCTTTAAATCTCCCATCTCCTCTTCTCCACCTCGTCTTTTCACTCCACCATCATTACAGAAATGACAGACCAGGTGCCTCAGTCCGCAGCGAGAGGGAGATGTCACTGTGATCTTTCCACCGCCGAGGAACAAAAGAGAAAGGGACAGAGAGAGAACTTCTCTCCTTGGCTACATTAAATGGCTTCTGATATATAAAGTCACTTCAAATTTTGTGGTAAATTGCTGTAGACAGGTGCTTGGTTGTCTGTTAAAAGCCTTTTGCACGGTGTACTAATGGCAGTATATTGTTAACCTTTGCCGAGATTATCACACCGGTCGTTACTGTTACGTACAAGGGATTTCTTCTAGCAGAGAGAAAAGTGCACAGTGTGTGTCTTAGCACTCTGAAAAATGTGCAGTTGTGTCTTTTGTCTCAAGCGCAATTTACATTTTGCCTTCCTTTCTCCTTCGCTGGCTACATCTTAATCATTTGCTTTTGTCTCCTGTGCTGCTTTCCTCCACTTCTAGATCTCTTTACCTCACTCTGTTCTTTCTTTCACAAAGCCCACCCCTTCCCTTTCTATTCTTCTCTTCATTTATCTTTCGCATAGTGGCCTGCGCCTTGTCAGAAGCCACAAGCAGCCTTGTCGTAAAAGGCATAATGTGTCACCTCCTGTTCATGTACCGCATGCTCCGCTCTTAACAACTTATTGAAAAGGTAATGCATGAGGCTTAGGCTAATTATATTAAGTGACAATTTAGCGGCTGAGGTTCCCTTTTGCTTTCCAGCTCACGCTTCTCTTCCTCTCTGTCTCTCTCTCTCTCTCTCTTTCTCTCTCTTCCTCTCTCGCTCCCTCCCTCTCGACTGTAAATGTGCAAGTCTGTGGGTTTGTCGAGTGGCACTCAGTGTTTCAAGTCAAGCTGGTGGCTCAGCTTCTGACCTGGCTGGTTAATGGCTGTTATTTGTGGGAGGGAGGAGTGAACCCTGCCAATATTGCTCACTCTCCCTCCACATCTCTCCCTCTTTCCCCTCCTTCCCCCTCGCCACTGCAGATGGAAACGGTTGTGATGACAGAGGAAATGAAGAAGAGACACAGAAGTAAAAAAAAAAAAAAACAGAGATGGAGACATTTAGCAAGGAGATGGGGAGGAAGGAGGAAATAGAAAGATGAAAAATGCTGGGGAGCAGGAATGGGTAGAAAAGAGGATGCATGGGATCTTCTGGCTCCTTTATTAAAACTATTATTGTGCAGGACTTGAGAATTCCCCCCGGGGCAGGGGTCCATGTCGAAGCCCATATAATTAACTAGAGGCTCAGCTACGGATCAATTACCAGACAAGCAAGTGATAGCCGAATCAATGGAAGATCATCAGGCTCGTTATCAGTGTTGCAACTCATTAGAGGAAAAGTGAGGTAGAGAAAGAAGGAAAGAAAAGGGGGGGTGGGGGAGTGAGGGTGGTTGGGTGAGGCAGGAGGAGAGGGCAGGGTTGGTGGCAGCCCAGAGGCTGATGGGTGTGTGTTGGATCCTGCTGTGTGATGTGTTACAGTGCGCCTTAGCTGCCACTGACCAGTGGCACGGGGGAGCCCTGCATGACAGAGTGCAGCCTGCTCTGTAGCAACAGTCACTGAGGCTTGTATGGATCAATACAACAGTGTGCATGAGGTTAAAGCTCTGCCACTGCATCCTTATTCCCCGGTGACTCACGCTCACACAATCCTATAATCCAAGTCGTCATAAAGGGATTGTCAAGATTGAAGAGTTACAAAGCAAAGCCTACAGTTCTGGTATCAGAAAATCACAATTAATGTAGAAGTTGCCCCTATCCCTGAAATGCTAATGAGAGATTTCATTAGTCCATGCCTTTGTAGAAAATAGAAACCATTTTTCAAGCTTTGAAATAAGCGGTTTCAATTAGAATTTAATTGGTTTGATTCTGTCACAAACATCCACACAGCACACTCCAAATATTCACAAGACAAAAAAGAACAAAAAATACAGACAGACGTGCAAAGACAACAAATTAAATGAAATAAAACACAACAAAAAGTGTTGTGCAGCATAATTTGCAGCAAACATCCAGCATGATCCAACTCTCAGGTGTCCAGACCTGCTGTATACTCAAACTTAGATATCTTTGTGAAAATGCCTACAGTAAGTTAAATAATCACTTCTGCAATGACGGACTACCAAAGATTTGGATCCTCCTCTGCACACATCGTTCCCCCAGTAATTTTAATGCTTTTTTAAATTGATGTTATTAAAAAAAGCATGAAAATGAAAATCATCTGAAATGTCTACCATGAAAGAATTAAGTGATAACATTTATCATCTTGCATTTGTAATTAGACATAGGCTCAGTAATTATAAAAATATATGAGAGCCCTTCCTTATTTTGGTTCTGTCCCTGACAATGCATCGCCCTTATCAATATGACATCTGATAACGTTAGATTTAGGTCAGCATATTGAAAACTTTTTATACCATATATTTTTTATATGTACTACAATTATTTATTTCTTCTGTTTGTATTCTTCTGTTTTAACTCCTGTTCTTTTTTAAACATTACATTTTTTAGTATACAGCAAACCTGCTTTAGAATTTCATTGTACAATACAATAAGTTCTGTATGTTGTGTATAATATGTACAACAACTTATTCTCTGTGACTATAAGGCTTTGAATTTTGATTCTTAACTCTATACATAATACCGTTAACGGTGGCATATAATAATATAATATATTCATTTTTCTGCAATTGGTGTTGATGGATGTGATATGCTTTAAGTAAATATGATTCCAACTAGTCACAAATTGCAATTAGAAATACAGATTAACAGATAAAAACGATATTTTATGAAACATGTGTAACTAAAACACATAGAGCATGTCAGGTAAAACAGAGCAGAAGATTACAGAGTAAAAGAGAGACTTAAAACATTCTTGACCTCTTATTGCACTTTTTTGTCCTTTGACCATGAGCTACAAATGTGTTTCAGAAGGCGCCCTCCATCACTAAGCCCACATTGTTATACCAATCAAACCTTAGAGCAATGCCTGTTTGTTTCCCAAACACAGACATCTAATGGGTCAAATAGCCCAGAAATTGGGTGCAACAGCACTGAGTTGTTAGAACCGTCTTAAGAGAACCAACCTTTCTATGCTCTTAAGTCTTGAGAGGCAAAGTACCTAGCTTTTCATTTTCTATGCAAAGTGAGAAAACCAACAACAGTGAGTACGACACAGATGCTGGGGTCATCAAAAAGTCATAATTACAATGCTCTGCTTTTTTGGTTATTTTTCTGTTTTGTTTTCTTTTCTTTTGTCTATGGAGGTGGGATATTGTTTCATAGAATGAAACACAACTGAGCAAAAGCCGACTCAAATTGGCCTTTTACACACTAAAACAAGGGCAAATGGAAGGACAGAAGCAGAGGGCAAAGAACGAGGAAAGTGGAACAACATAATTTGTGCAGTAATGAGGATTATCTGCCGCAGAAACAAATGATGAAAAGGCCAGTAGAAAGAGGATGATGAGTGTGTCTTTGCTGAGGAGGAGGCTTCTCAAACGCAGCGAGGTAACACTGGTTCACTTTGGCTGCATGAAAGAAACATCTCAAGTTCATCCTGTCTACTGTTTTGTAATCCAAACTTTTTTTTCAAGATTGAAAGCTCAGAGATTTGTTTGTCTATTCGGGGTCAAATGATTTGTAATAAACAAACCAAAACAATAATAATCATGGTTTAACTCTGGTGGGAAGTGGCATTTCCAAAAGAGTGAGTGCAGCCTTTGTACTACTAGTCTACTAGAGACATAAGCAGGAGCACATGGCTGAGGGCTGGTACTGTCGGTGACCTGATTTATGGTCATACAACGATGCTCACTCACACACACACACACACACACATACAGACACACACACACACACACACTCAAACAGGCAGCGTGTGTACATGTGACAAGGAATGGCGTGTCGATCAGATGGCACAGGGATAGAACTGTCACTGTTCTGCTATCACTACAGGGCCACAAGACGTCATATGACACCGACCGGAACAGCCCTTCACTTGTGATAAGGGCAGAAAGGGAGACGGGGAGAAAGACATAGAAAAACACAGACGAGGGCACCGAAAGGTCTGAGAGAAACGAGAGGGAGCCACATGATTGTCTGTGTCACTGATCACTGCACTCTGGCCTTCACTAATAAGTGCATCTTTGTGGAAAAAAACAAAGAGAAAAAAAACTACTTTGAGTCTTATGAGTTGTTTACAATTTTCAACTGTATTTGCAGTAACATAGAATGGCAAAAGGTTAATGGCTGGGAGCTTAATCTGCTAATGCCTATTTGGCAAGTCATAACTTAATGACACATGTTATGTATCAAGTGCTAGTTTGGTTTTTCCAAGAAGGGAAGACTCCACTCATGAGGTCAGGAGACAAAACTAATATTTTATCAGTGCCAACATAGCGACTGGTACACATGTGGAGCCATACACACACACACACACACACACACACACACACACACACACGCACACACACACCTATTTTAGTAGGTAATTACAATAATACAACAGGCTCTCCTTTACTCCAAAATAAACTGGGCAGCATTATACATACAGTGCATCTTCTAGAGACATTATTATACATTTAGTTTACTGTTATAAAATAAGAAGCAGAGCAGCAAATATTTACATTTGAGAAGTTGTAAATAATCTTGGCAGAAGTTATAATGCAGACAATTCTACTGTATAGGTGAATGGTGGAAACGTTAATTTGTGTGTCTCTGAATAGTTTTTTTAACTCTACTCTCTGATTCCACCAGGACTCGAGTAGAAAATCTCAAACATGGCAGAAAATATCAGTGAGGAGAAAATGAATGTAATTGTTGTTTATATTCTGACATAGTCTGTAGCATCTTATTGATGGCTTTGTGCTGCTCCTCACGCTACACATAAAGCTACTGTGTGAAACTACAGAAAAGCATCAGAGAAAGAGTTACCAAGAGGTGTGGGGAAAAGATGAAAGAGGAACAGAAAAAAAAGAAGAAGAAGAGGTTGAGTTCCATCGCTTGCCTATTGACTCTGGTGGTTTCATAGCATTTCACAGATATGTACATCGTGGCACGCTGAGCTCATCCTTCTGCTTTTTCTCCTTCTTATTCTCTCCTCTAACCCCACAGTCCTCTGCACTCACACTTCGATAATTCTCTTCTAATCATCTCTAGCTCTTTTCCTCATCCACCCTCATTTACTTCCCTCATGTCTCCCTCCCCTTCTACCCTCTCTCTCTTCTCACCTCATCAGACAGGCCTCCACCTCACCCCTCCGCTGCCTCCATACCATCGCTCCTGTCCTCTCTCACTGACCCGTGCTCCCCCCCAGTCACAGGGCGTTGTGTCTCTACCTGCCAGGCTCCCTGACAGCCCCACGTCCCACCCCCCACCCCCTGAGAGGAGACCGCCTGCCCATCCGGAACGCTGCCGTGGCAACCCTGCCAGTGCCCCCATTGTACAGCCCCACCACCACCACCACCACCCACCCGATCTCCACCGAAACCAGCACTGAGAGTTTGACAAAGTCCTCCTCTTCTCTTAGCCAACTTCCTATTTCTCCGTCTCTCATTATACTGTTTTTACTCTTCCTCGCTCACTTTTTCGCTCTAAGATTTTTTTCCCCTTTTGACCTCACTAATATGTCTTTACCTCTTTTAGCCTTTTGCTCCCTTTTGACACTCACCGAAGCACTTTCTCCACTCGCTGAGGCTGAGATAAAAGAGAGTGTATTGTCAGTGGTTGTTACAGTGACCTTCATAACTGTTTGCTTGAGGATTTGCTGTTTGTTGTGGTGGCACCAGGGAAACTATGATTAAAATACAGAGGTGTCCCAAATATCTGAACATTTCTTGTGGAAATTACATTTGAAAAGGTGGGGGTGATTTTATATTTGAGGACTTGACAATTACATGTTTCCAACATGAGGTTGTTGTTGTTGTTTTTTAAAGAGAGAGTGTCGGTTTCACTCTGGCTCCCACAAAGAGTGTTGCATTGTGGGTTGTTTGTAGTCTCAATGTTGATAGGCTACTAATATTACTAAATTGGTTTTACTAGTTACGTTGGGGTGGCTAACGTAATGGCAGGTTTTTTGGAGTGAATGAAGCGCTACATTTATTTGCTGTACCAGCGTCACAAGGAGGTGGTCAGGTTCAGGCAACAGGTTGAGAAAGATTGTGGTTTGGTTAATTGTTATTAAACAGCATATGTCTCGTGCATAAAGTCACTGTGGACTTTTTCTGAATCAAACCTAAACATGAACTCTAACCAAGTGCCTTGGCTAATAATGCAATAGTCACTAACATTGTATTGCAAGACAATAAAAAACATTATCGTTAGTATCAATATTTAGTTTTTAATTTGCCAAATACGTTGATTAACAATATTTCTTCAATATGTTAATAGATAATTCCTCCAAAATGTATTTGCTGTTCCTCTATTGCTGTAAGTTCTGGGAGACAGGGTTGTGATGACTTGTCGTGTTGCCACATAGGAAATAAATTCATGACGAATGAGAATCAAAGGAATCAGAGTCAAAGGTTTCCTAGAAAAAAAACTGGGACCAAAGCATCTGTCAGGCAGCTAAGAATTACTGGAGATTTTCACAATGGTGCAAAAAGACAGAAAAATGCTCACAGCCAGGGAAAGAAATTCTGACCTCTTTCAAGAGGTGACAGAAGAGTGTGTGAGTATGATAAACAAGCATGCAGGATTTACGTTTTGTTTTAATTGTAAAAGCGTTTCATGTTTCACTTTTATGGGGGAGAGGCTTCAAGGATGAGGACTGTCTTCTCCTAAAAGTATCTTGCAGAAACATCCCCAAACATATAGTCTGGGTCATCTTATATTCAAGCCAATACTACATATGAAATAAATAATTTCATAAAACAAAAATCCACCCAAACAGGGATTTATTAGTCTAATGGTTATGTCTGACTGAGTATGACTGTCTGTCCAAATGTTTCGAGAGAGGTCATCAGTAACCAGCTGTGCATCTGCTAAGTGGTGAGGTAGTGAAGTAATGCCGGTTAGCCTTTGTGAGTAACAGGGAAGTCCACGACTGCTTTTGATATAAAAACAAAAAATTCAATGACCTCACAAAAGTTGAAAGGCGGTCCAAAAGACTTAAGTACCATCTGAATCCTCCCCGAAAAACAACAAATGCTGGATGCTGAAAGGGAGGTGGAAACAAAAAAACATGTGGGTTACATTAGGCAGGGCAGGCTTTATTTACGGCACACACATGACAAGAAACATAACCGCTAACAACACGACAAACACACAAACACTTAAGACTCCGCGGCCCAAAAAAAAAACTCCCCCCAAAAATGTCACACAAATCATCTTGTGGTAGTAAAACCACTTCGCAAACAAGCAACAAAGTTTTGGTTTGGGACTTCACAAAGGAAGGAGAATTTCAATCACAAAAAAAGTTGGTTTTCAATTCTCACTCCCAGCACATCCTTCTTCCCTCTCTCTTACTTCATCTTTTTTTTAACTGTGTGTATGAAGACGAGAGAAGTAGGAAGTGCAGCTTCAAAAATGATATGGTTTTTATTTTTAAATTCTGCATGTGTATCTTCACCAGCCAAGCGATCGGTGCATTAAAAAGTCATTTTAGCTTCTTTCCCAGTGAACCCATGGAGAGGTTGTAAGTATAATGCTCATCGCAATGCCCTCCCCTCCTCCAAACCTCTTGTAATTGAACACTGTCCCACAGCCCCGGCAAAAATCAGCTTAGTGAATGCAGAAGGTAGAAAAAAACATATGAAGAAATGATTATTATTCTACCATCAGGTTTCAATTACAAGGAAGGGGGGGTTAAGTGAACATCAAGTCATATTAAAGTATATAGGCGGCCACTGGCATTTGGAGACTTTGTTGAAAGCTCTCGTGTATTAACACACATTCTTACACGTGGCCAAGTCACATTATTTGATTATTACAACCGTAGCCACAGGTTTGGCGTGTAGTCTCCGCTCTCGCCTTAGAACCACTTCCATGGAGAACAAGAACCTATTAGTCGGAAAACAGTGATGAGAGAGAGAGAGAGAAGGAATAATCTCCTGTCTACATCTGGCATGCTAAGAGGCCAGAAACCCAGCTGTGTGTGTGTGTGTGTGTGTGTGTGTGTGTGTGTGTGTGTGTGTGTGTGTGTGTGTGTGTGTGTGTGTGTGTGTGTGTGCGTTTGTGTGTGTGTAAGTCATGGGCGTATATTCCATCTTGCATGTCTACGTTGCATTGCTTCAATACATAAGACACAAAAGACAGATTTAACGACAGAATTGATGTGAGGCTCTGTGTAATTAACCAGTATTGTAAAAATGTGGATTTTAAAAAGTGGCTGCTGTTCATTATGTTCCAGTCACTCATAAATCACCTCAAGCTCCTTTAATTCTTGTCTGTTTCTTGAGCGTTTATGTTCGCTACGCTCTCTGCCTCTCTTTCTCTCGCAGTCAATCTTTCTCACTTTGTCCTTACACACCACCACACCAGATTCTGTCACCTGTCTCTGCTCGTTCTATCACTCCCTGAGAGGCAGAGGGATGGCCGCCGCATTCCCAGAGGCAAGACATAAAGGGCTGTGAATGGATGGATAGATGGATGGCGAGGGGGACGAAACCAACGACTAAATTATTAAGTGACACTTCGCTTCGCTTTGAGACACACACACACACTCATGAAGCAAGAGGGTAAACGCATTAGAACAGTTAGCCCCATGAATGCACCCGACAACTCAACTACACGCTAATTCACATCAAAATCATCAAACCAGGCCTGGGGCTGTTAAAATTTTTACGCTACTGCTTGAAGGGACGTCGTTGAGCCTGGGAGGCTTTCTGAGAGTGAGTGGCCCTGTCATCACAGCCATCGTTGCCAATAAATAAGTAAATATGGGAGTGGAGTGGCTAAGCAGCGTTGCCACAGACTTGACAGCATCTATCCACTGTGAGTTTGTGCTCCTGTGTGAACATCAGCAAATAGGTATTCGCACCTGTGCATTTGTGTGTGTTTCTTCTCCCAACCTCTGACAAGCTCCAGGGGAGCATTGCTCTTGCCTCCATATCTCCCCAGCTAGAATGTGCCAAAGTGGGGTTTCATTCACTTAAGTTTCACCTGGCCTTGATTTCCTCTGGACAAGAGGAGCACACACTGGGACAGCTTTGGTCTAATTTGGTACATAGGGAGACAGGATGATGGGCCATTTGGCCACCATGTACCCATGCTCTATGTTGAGGTCTGACAAGAAGAGGAACACAACCACTCAGTTCTTAGTTTGTGGGGTTGTGAGTGAACTGGATGAACTCAGGTTCTCAGGTTCACATAAGACACAAGATGTTGGGATATTGAGATCATTGAAAAAAAGACAAGAGTCCCACAGGTCCTGAAGGGTCAGTTCAAAAATCATAAAACCGACTGGTATCTAGTCATGCAGACAGTTGAGAATTTTGTTTGTGGTCTATATATCACACTCAAGATCACAAGTTTTCATAGGGACTATTTCTAACGTAGAAAGAAGCTCCAATTAAAAAAGTGCATGGATTAACCAGGACATCGTTTCTGGAAGGCCACATTGCTCGTGTTGTTTTGGAAATTATTGTAATGTTTTGAGCACTAGCCTTCATTCTATTGGCAAAATCTCAGTAATGGATATTTAAAACCCTGTATAAATAAAACTCTCTACATGGTGTATACACTAGAGAGTTTTATTTTAATCTTTTATTTTGTTATTTGGGTGAACCTGTCCTTTAGGCATTGGGGTGATTTTACACTTCTTCCCAGTGACAGCAGTTATCCTTCTTCAGGAGACTTTAAGAAATTTGGCGTTAAAATATAAAAAGGCAGACCCCTGTATGAGTATCAAGAAATCAAAAGTTTAGCCTTGAAGATTCTTGAAACAAATGTATTTGCATTGACAACTATTTAAATTCTCACCCACACTGTTTTCTTTGCAAACACCCAATTTATTCTACTGGTTTCCTAATATTATGTGGCAGTTTTGGATAGTTTTTAAAACAGTTTTAGGTGTCAGTAAGAGTGCAAATTAAGGTTTATATGCAGCATTCAGTCTTTATTTAGCCATTCAAGTGCTAAAAATGGTTGTCATGTTTTGACGTCCTTAAAAATGACCACCAGCAGACAGCGCAATCGGGAATAGTTGACTGCAAAATGCAATGGCACAGTGATACTTAAGCAACTGTAAAGAGTGTTTGTGTGCCCATAAATGTGCTTACAGTTTGGATATATCTGTTTCAGTGTGTATATCTATGTGTGGGCATGTATGTGTCTATCTGTGGGTACGCTCATTGTAAAGTCTACTAATTGCAGTTGAGACTCCTTTAATTAACACAAAGAGAGGTCTCTGGGGTATGTATGGGCACTGTGAGTGTGTCACGAGTTTATATCTAGCCAACCTGTGGGACACAACAGCCTAATCAGAGCCTTTTAAGTTCTGCCATGCTCACACTGGAGGATTAACTGAAGACACACTTTAGCCGTGGAAAATGAGACAACCGAGGATCGCGTTGGTCTGGCTGACAAAACAAGCAGGGCATTAAAAAATATATATTAACCCAAAGAAAACTAACATAATAATGCTGACAATAAGAGGTGCTGTATTTTAAGGTTGTAAAGGCTTTATTTAGCTTGAGAGTCTTGCTTAACTGTAAACAAAACGGTTGCCCTGCTGTTGTTGTTTGCAGATTGATGGTTTGTGTATGGCAAAGGGCGCCACAAGAGACATGACACAGGATATGCCTCAATCTTTCTCTCTTCCTTTTGTCCACCCACCTCCGTCTTAATTTGCTCACTTGTTTCTCCTTTCTCTTTAAAAAATAACTTACTCTCTTTTTATTATTCCTGCCAATTTGGACAGGAGCCCTGGTCAAAGATAGATTACACTAAGTCGCATATCAAACCTAATCAATCTTCAGCCCCTGGAAGGCATCACTCTCCCAATGAATAATTGCAGCAATCCAGTTATGAGCTGCCAGTGCCAAAATGTTGCCGCCACCATCTTTTAGGATGCTGCAACCCCCAGCTGATTAACCAGTGAACTTTGAGGGAGAAGTTTGTGAGTGCGTGTGATCCAAGGAAAAAGAACTGCAGAAGAAAGACAAGATGAGCATAACGTCATGATGAATGCTACTGTTTTTCCATTGAAGATTAATAAAGTTATTTGAACTACATTAAATACAAGTGTCACCGGGGGTATGAAGAGGTCGGAGAGTTGATATGTGTGGAGAATGAGAGTGATCACGAATGTGTTTGGGTCCAGGATTTAGTCTGGCAGTGTTGCTGTAGTCAAACTAATGCCAAACTCAATTTGGCTTCCATATGTCTTCCGTACAGCTGTATTACAAAAGAGAAAATGTGCCACACCACCCTCTGATGCTAACACGCACCCAAACACACACATACAACAAGATGAAGATAAATAAAAGGAGAGAAAGGGGGTGTGGTGGGAAGAGGGGAAAAATATAAATAAAAAAGGTAGAGAGAAGTGGGAGAGGAGTGAATGATGAATGAAAGAATCATCCCGTTGGTGAGGGCGCTGCTATCAGCGGGGAGAAGATGCTCCAGTTGTACACTGTCACTCAGTCATTCAGCCGGCGATATGTGATGCATGAAAGTGAGTGTGTGTGTGTGTGTGTGTGTGTTGGACAAGACGAGGTTCTTTTATCAAGAGGCATGTTGAGTGGAAAATATTGAGAAAAAATTGACAAGAAACTGCTTTTCTTTCACACGAGGGAGGAAAGTCACTGTGTCATGCTTGAGAGAAAGTGGTGGAGACTTGAGGGAGGACAAGAAAAAAAAGGGGGGGGAGAGGAGTGTGTAACTGCAGGGCAGCTGTATTGAGCGGAGGAGGGTGTCATTTAGAAAGTGGCTGGCTCAGCAATGGCCATTAGTAGTGTTGTGACACAGTGGACCGTCAAGCAAACAGATAGACAGGCGGAAGAACTGGCATGGATGTGGGCAGACAGACAAGCAGGAGAACTGATGAACCGGTTAAACATTTTAAGGTTAAAAATAGACTAGTGATTGTTTCCACTCTTGATTAATGTGTCAATTGTTTTTACTAATAGATGATTCATTATTAAATAAAAGATATGTCAAAAAACTTATCATAACATCATGACTCATGAATCATAATATTGTTGTTTTTATTGTTGTTTTATTTTGCTCAAAGTTCAACAACCAAACATATACCAATATAATAATAACATGACTTCAGATTTCTGGTTTTGTCCGACCAACAATCCAAAACCAAAATATATTGAATTTACAATACAAAACAGAGAAAAGTAGTAAACCTAAAAGAAAAAAAAATTATCAAAACTGAGTAATTTTATGGCTATCCGCTAATTAATTAATTGGCTAATCAGCCCTATAATTAAGAGTTAAAAGGTTACAAATGAACTCGTTTTTGTTTTTTATAATGTGATTAACTTAAAAGAGTACTCTACTCTAAGAGTACACTGATTTAGCATTGCAGTCAACATCATTCGACTCACGTGGACAGTTAAAATAAAATCTGTGCAGCAGAATCAGATTTTTTTTATTCCATGCACTTTTGCTTGGCACCATCATTACCCACAATGAAAACAACCAATAGTTTTATTCAAACTTCTAGGATTCAGCCCCCAACTGATGTTTATCAGACAGAATTGATCATTTTTGATTCCTACGAATGCACAAAAGGCTTTATACAAATATTTTCACATATGTAGTGTTGCTCTCCAAGAACGGTAAACAGACTTTGATGAGTTAAAGGTAAAGTTCCCTGTTTAATTAAGTAACTTTATAATATGCAATAGATTATTAAAGCTCCGAACTGTAACTATTGAAATGGGACCTTGAAAGATACTGGGAGGATACTAATGTTTATACAATTTTTTATAACAAGTTATCTGATATTTAAAGCCACGGAAGCCTTTTATAACATTATGGTGAAAGACTAGATACCTAATACTCGAATAATATAGCCATCCCGAAAAACCTCAAACTATCCAGCACCGCACCGCAAATAACTATGATTTTAAACAAAACTGAGTGAAAGAGAGAGAAAAAGCATAAAAAACAGAGAGAAGGAAAGAAATAACTACAAAAATACTCTAGCCCGTGAAATTCCTTAGACTGCAGAACTAACAGTGAAGGCTAAACAGAGTCTGGGTGTTGGCAGACACAAAACACCGCCACAGCATGAAATACGAGGCTTCATAATGCACCTATTGCAACCTCTGGTAGGACTTGAATCACCAAAAACAAGTCTGCGCTTAACTTAAAGCACCAATCACAATCAGGATCACAGAGCAAGGTGATAAGTGCTAGTGGTCCGATAAGATAAGCAGCCTTTTTTTAACTGGTAATTATGTTCATCTAAAACTGTAACGGATTGTTCATCATCAAACGTCACTTCTTTGAGACTCTTGACCTGGCAGCATGTTATGAATATCAAATGCACTTCAGATCTCAGCTTCTTTTCCATTTTTGTCCAGCACTTTTGTCCAGCAATCTCACTACATGATGTTTAGGTGAAACACTACAATCATGCCTTATTTATTTGTCTGAAAGACAATCTGAGCTTTCACTTCACTTTCCCACCGGTCTGTCCAGCTGCCCACTGCCAGAAAGCATTTTGCTGGGGACAGTGTGGTCCTATTGGAGCGGCAGGAATTCACAAACAGAGGGGGCAAACCAAGGTTACTGAGACAGAGGGCCCAGGCACGCTCCCAAACGAGGCAGGCGGCGACGCAGCCAGCAGAATCTGGGGTCCTTCTTCTGACTAGCCACGCTAGGACTCATGGGAAGGGAATGCAAGAACCTATTACGGGCCAAGCTTGGAGGAGTATGGAGTGAGAGACTAACAGTTTGAAGAGGATGGGGTTAGCACATGAGAGCGCTGCATGTGCGTGTGTGTGTGTTTTAAAAACCTTGACAAGTAAACTCTGGCTGCCATCACTCGTCACTTCTTTGTGTTGGAAAAGGCCGCCTTGCCACACCCCGCGGTATTCCCGTGCAGGCCAAGTCTTCTCCCATTCCAATGAGGAGACATTAAGGGAAGAATAATCACTTTGGACGCAAGCTGCCAATTTAGTCCGAACTTATTTATCTCATTTAGAGTCAGTTTGGAGGGATATACACATGGCAAATCCCGGCTTCTCAGCTCCCACAGACTGAGGAAGAGAGACCGCTGGCAGGGCTGACAATGTTCCTCCATTGAGCTTTTCTTTACTGTAACAAGAGAGGGGGTGACAACAGTTTGCCAAACCCTGACAACTGCAATCCTGTCACTGCTCTCTGCCAGCTTATCTGTGGGTTTTCTTTTTTCAGTGGATGCTTTACCACTAATTCAATTTCTTCTGGTGTTTCAAGCATCAAATTTTAAATTACGATGTCGAAAAAGCAAGTTTACCTTCACATACACTCATACACACAATAGATGTGGAGGACAACGGCCACCATGGCAGCTTACCTCCACCCAAACCACATGATGCAGGGACCTCCCAAAAACTCATATCCTACATGGCTCTGGCTACGCATACTAACTAGCCAGCACAGCACCCAAAGGGGGCACAGTAATGCAACTGGAGATGGCCTCTCTTTTCATGGAGACAGAAATGCACACATGTAATCACACACACTCACACACATTAGGTATAGTCTAATTACCGCTGGTATTTTCAGGGCTTGTTTGCGCAAACTGAAAATGTGTGATGTGAATTAAAATATGGCCAGGGTTTTTGTTCCCAATAAAAAAACAGAAAGGGGTTTCACCTTGCCCCTTTGTTGGGGCTCATACGAAAGTAATTTAGTCCAGAGAGAGAAAGAAAGAGAGAGGTACAGAGAGAGAGAGAGAGAGAGAGAGAGAGGGGTAGTAAAAAAAAAGACCGAAGGAGAAAGAGAGAGAGATGGAGAGACAGAAAGAGAAAGGGGGAGGGAGATACATTCCGTTTGGTCCAGAGTGAGAGGCACTGTGGGTGTCTGAGGGCCCTCGCTGCCAGTAATTGCTTCCATATAGGACCCGTTCATGGTCACACACACACACACACACACACACACACACACACACTGTACATATACTGTATGCACGCACACGCACACACCCTGTTTAAACGGTAAAAGCAGACCCTTATTCGTAAAAATCCACCATTCAAAAAAAAAATTATAGTAATTTACAATACATTAAAGTACACTAAATGTTTGCATGTATTTAACCACCGAATCCTGTTTTCATGAACTGTGTCATAAAACAAAACATAGGCCCCAGAGCTACTGCATGAGGTGATGAGGCACAGTAACAGGTTACCAGCATGAAAAGGTAAAAACAAAAGGCCCCACAATAGAGTACAAAATAATCCAGAAATTAAAGATCACAATAAACCTGGTTAACAGAACTCTGGTTAGTTATTTATTTGATTTTGCTTTTAGTCCTCGACTCTACATTGTTGCTGTTCATTGTTGTGTGTTTAATGCCAGCCTGCAAACCAAATTTCCTTCAGTATAATAATGATAAAGTTGAAGGCTTTGATAAATTGGATAACTTCTTAGAAACCGCTATCATTTACCAGTTTCCAATTCCTTTGAACTGTAACAGAATTACTTACATATTACTCTGTATTTTATGTTATTTTCGGAATCTGACACAAACTACCAGTAAATCAAAATGGATAGGAGCCTACAGGTGCACACCTACATCCAACAGTGATGTTCTTGTCTTTTTGTGAGGTAAATTCAAAGTGATTACAGAAACTCCACTTTTCCCAGTATCACCTATTAGCGTCAAGTCTCATCTGCCGTTCTTTCCAACATCTGTCTTTCCAGTGCCTATCTGTCTTCTGTTGCTAGGCAACAGTTCACGTCAGCAGGTGTAAATTAATATATTTACTCTACATGTAAAAGATTAAATAGCCTGTGAATATAGTATATGAAATATTTTCCAGGTTTTAAAAGCAAAATGAAAGGCATCATTCTATATGTATTCAAAATCTTTATTAGTTCAATAATTCTAACAGTTTTATCACAAAATAAAGTTTTATTTAAGAGATTCCAAGCCATTGTACGCTTCAATGTTAAGACAAATTTTATTTCTAAATTGAATTACTTGCATAAAGCTGAAGAGTATCTTAGTTTTAGATCTATGTTTTCTTATTCCCTGTCCTCTTGTATCACCGTGAGTGTGTATATTTCAGTACATAGGCAGTGGAGGCTCTAGTTTGATGTATTTACAGCTTCCTTCACCATACAGTGAGTATTATGTGCACTCTTTCTTAGTACCAGGAGTGAGTCTGAAATGGGCATCAATAGTCATCCTCTACTCCACCGTAAAAAGAAAACATACAGTTTTAGGTATATGTAGCCACATGTGGTCATGCACTGCCTCTCATAAAAATCTTAATTTCCCATTTATCCATACATATCATAAATTGACTTACATCATTTCATACACAAACAGAGGACAAGGACAATGAAGGAGACAGAAACAGAAAGAAGATAAAACCTAATAATTGAAAAGGGAGGTTGAGATTGAAGGAGCAGGTGAGCAGAGAGGTAGACATTTAGATTCTGAGTAATTTAAAGAGGAAATCAGTTTTGCCATTTAAACCAGTTAAAGCCACTTTACCAGGTGCAAAAGCACATAGCAGCACAGAGCCTTGAACTTGGACAGCAAGAGAGCTAACTACATAAAAATGAATCTTAACTTTACTGGGTTCTACTGAAGTTTAAATAGCAGATGGACTGCGTGTGTGAGTGCGCGTGTGTTTGAGGTTCAAAGCGTTAATGTGACTAAGACCACTTGAGAACGTTAGCATGGCAAGTTGAACAGGTGTGGGCTACATTTTCAGCCACTAAAATGAATGAAGTCACAGAGCCTGCCTCACACACACACACACACACACACACACACACACACCCATGGTTCCCACCTGAGCAGTAAGTTTAAATGACTGCGAGCCTGTGTGACTGAATTGGCCGCACTCACAAATCAAAGGCACGTTGAGTTAGTTGCAGTTTCCAATGAAGCGGCGGAGCACAAGTGTGCATGTTTGTATGCTGTGCAGGTGTGTGTGTGCGTGCGTGCGCGTGTGCGTGTGTGTGTGAAGTACAAAGCAACAGAGAGAAGACTTGAAGACTCTCCCGGTTTGATCGGATCTTTAGGGAAGATCATATGTGACATAATATTTAATTATCTGAGCAAAAACATTAAACATTGCAGATATAAAAAGTAACTACACTTCCTATCGTCTCTCTGCCACCACACACATGCTGTAGCCTCAATAAAGAGGACCCATAGGAAAACCGCTGTAGATTGGTGAGCGCTGTGAGTGTGGCATTGAGCATTGTGTGTGTGTGTGTGTGTGTGTGTGTGTGTGTGTGTGTGTGTGTCCTGGAGGAGTGGCTGTCACTGTATCAGTTGCCACAGTAGATAAGGCAGTGTACCGATGGTTCTGGTAATGATGCTGGGACCACTGAGAGAAGTGTAGGGGAAGTGTCTCTGCTGCATCTTGCTGATCTCATCACATCACATTACACACTTTTCACACACAGCCTCACAGCGACTTCCTCATACACACATAAAAGTGTGCATACCAGCAAAAGTGACAATGCTTTTCTTTTTTCTGTTCCTGTTGTCTTTCTCCCCCTCTTTGTGTCATCTGCTCTTGAACTTTTTTCACCCTCACTGCAGAAAATCCTCTCATAAAACAAGCAAAATATTCTGTAGTTTTAATGAATGATTTTCTAGTATAAAAAAACTACTGCTAAGGAGGTAGGCAAAAAAATCTGCCCACTATGAAACAATATCTGACCCTAAAACAAGCAAAAAAGGCAACAAAACTACAGAAACATAACATCATAATTTTAAGAAATACTACAAAGCCTGTGAAAGCAGTTGATAATGTCTTCTGTGGTGCTGGAGGAGGGTTATCTCAGCTTCTACTTGAGACAGAAAGCCTGTTGCACAATGGGAAGTTGAGGATACAGTCTTGCACCATAAAAGGGACTAAAAGTCAGGATACGTCAGCCTCCACTGCTTCAGTTTTTACCATTTTCCTTTTTAAAACTGTCCTGTGAGTCCAAGTGCAATACTAAATCCATTGGGATACTGATGTGACAACCATGTAATCCACTTTTTACATTTGTTTCAACTCTAGTAAAAAAATCGATTTAATGTCTTACGTTGAAAAATTAAGTTTTCTTTAAATAAGTTGAATAATATAATGCAAATTAGTGTTTGACAAAATTTATTTTGATAAAGATAAGTAATATGTAATAAATATGGCGACTTGCATATTTTTTTAATTCAGGGTAAAGTACCTACACAGTCAATTCTTTCAATCAGTCTGTTAGTAAACATCTATATTCTCCTTTACCAGCAGAAATGATTATGTGGAAAAATTCACGGCTAAGAAAACGAGGAGACCACACTGACTTTATGGACAAATTCTTTCCTTTTCTCCACTATTAAAACATAGAGCAGGCATCACATGTCAGCTCTTTAATTCTGATCGCTGTTATTTAGGTGCCCTAGTTGGCTGGACTTCAGTGTTTGGCAGTCATGAGCACCTCTAAAGAAATCAAATGAAAGATCTGGTTCAAAACCTGAACGTATGTAAAACAAGCTTTTATTTTAGCTGTTTCCAACCTGAAAACAAAAGAAAAATTTAGGAAAACTGAAACGTATGTGATAAAAAAATATATATCTACAACGGATAAACAGTTACACAGTGGCATTGAGCCACTCAGAGGATATAGCAAGAGGTCAGTAAAAGCCCTATAAGAGAAACTTCTACTGTCCTATGCCTAACCCTTAACCACTGGTGTTTCCGTGTGTAGTGTTAGAGAGGTTTGTGGTACAAATGGGTCGTGATCCAGCAGGAACAAGGCTTGAGAGAACATCAGAGCGCATTTAATCTAAACAGCATTGCCTACCTTGGGCAGTTGCTACACAAAGCAAGCCAAAACCACACAGTGTCTACACACACACACACACACACACACACACACACAGTCAGGAGCTCTTTGTGTGTGTGCGTGTGTATACTGTGAGGTTGTGAAGATGACTGGGTCAACCTCAATCAAGGGGAGAACGACAAGAAAACAAGCACAGGCTCAGCTAAACAAATGGGGGCAGTAGGATTCACAGAGGAGAGACAGAACCCAAACAAACTATAAGATTGATATAGATGAAGATTAGTGCAGGGCAGGGAGATTAAGATGTGGTCCTTAATGCATGTGACACAATCAAACATGCACACACACAAACACTTTTTTCCTCAGGTCATACATAGTCCTAGCTAGAGGCCGCCAACAAAGCCTAAACAGTGGGATTAGCTGAACACAACACTGACGCTTTGGCTTGTGTCTGCATAAGGAAGAAAGAAAGCACTGTAAACTGTTTACAGGGGAACACAGGGTTACTGCTCAGTGTGTGTGTGTGTGTGTGTGTGTGTGATTACTGCAATATTGTGACTTTTGTGATATGTCAACTCCTCTCTGATTGGACCAACAAGGAGACAGTGGAATGTGTCCATACACAAACACATATGCTGCTTACAGCTAGGGAGCTGGACGCTGAAATGTATTCAGCAACACACAAACAACTACAGAGATGCTTAAGGTCTTATGTAACGTGTGCATCACTTTCTCTCATCTGGGTTTTCTTTCATCACTTTAAAAAAGTGAAACAAAATTGTACTATCCAAAAACAAAAACACATACACAACCTTTCCTGTTCATTTTCATAGCCATGGCCGGATTATCCCTGAGGCAAAATTTAGTTGCTGGGCTACTGTGGTAATTTGATTAGACACAAAGTATTTAAGGAAAATGCAACAACGAGGAATGTCTTAATACAAGAACAAGACGGCGCCTCAAGGACCAACCATAAGGCACCCTTAATGTCAGCTAATATTGGGCTTTTTGTGATGCATAAAATCTATATTTTCCCAATAACACACTACCAAAAAACCAGCAGACATTTTTTAAATCTTTCATTTCAGGGCCACTACGGCTCTGGGGCTTTTAGGCAGGTTCCCAATTTGCCAGGATTGGTAATTCAGCTTTGCTCATAGCTCGTCACTTCACTGGACCTGGTCTGCTAAGATGGTGACAGTTAACCCACAGTGGTCTCGTGGCAAATTGGGTTTATTATAGACTGCTAAAAGCATAAATATCAAATAAATGTTTTTCTTTATTTATTGTTTAAATGTACCATAACTTTCTGGACAAATGGAGTGAACTGCAAAACATACTATTCAGCAACATCATGCTGTTGGCCCACATAGAATATGTGTTAAATGCTATTTTGGCATGAAGACACTGTCCATGCAATTGAAATGTTTGTGCGGGCGGGCGGGCGAGAAATATTTGTTTCAGGTTAATCCCCCCTTTCTCCCCCTTCATTTCCTGTCACCTCTCTCCTGCTGCCATCATATAAGGCAATAATAATCTTACATTCTTCATTTCACTGTGGGTTTACATTGTGCAGTGAAACACTCAGTCAGTGCCATGCAGATATTCTTAAATTTGGCAAATACAAAGATAGACTGGATATGACATTTCACCTCTCTGTGCCTTCAGCAATCAAGCCACTGTGGGAGGATTGCATGTTTCTTTTTTCAAAAGAAACACTACATGTTTTACACCCTTTGCTCAGTGGCACGAATATAGACAAACAAAACTGTCCAAAATTTTCTACAGCAAACAACTGTTAGGCTCTTTTAAGTGTGCCTTCACATATTGCTAAATGTTTGATGCTGCCTTGTGCCTAGCAGCAAATGTAGCAGGCAAATCTATGTCACTGCAGCGTTAGTTTTTTTTCTTTTTTTAAGAAGAAAAACTGTTTGTTGGGCCACATTTGTTGCTTGATCTGAAAGCCTTTTCAGGTTCAGGAAGCTGAAGAAAGAAAAAAAAGGCTGCTGAGCAGAACAAAAGAGGAAAGCGGGGTGTTTTGAGTCAGGCCTGCTAGCTAACAGTTTCTGACTCATCTCAGTAAAATGACCCCTAGTGTTCCTTACTGCTCAAAATAAGAGTGGCAGCTACATGCTAAAACAATTAGCCTCTTCTGCACAGGCTGAGGAACAGCTTGTACATTAGGAAGCTAAACAAGTAAAGGAGGCTGAAGAATATGGCACAAATATATATATTGTGTGTGTGGGTGTTTGTGTGTGCATGAGTGTGTGACAAAGTGCCTCCCTTAGAGAGAGAGGCTCTGATTGTACAGACATAGTGGCTGTGTGTGATAATGGTTTCCATTAACCTGGGCTGAGTTGGAGGACCTGTGAGACTCTCCATTCACCCCTGTCTCTCTCTTTCTCATTCTCTCCTTCTGTCTCTCTCTATCACACACACACACACACATACACTTACACATCACATAAGTATAAGTACCCTTATAGTGACACAACCTGCTAAAGAAGTAGGTTATTTCATTATGTGATGATGAGCAAAAGGGTCAGAACTTTAAGAAACCTGAAGAGTCACCAAAACATTTAGCATATCCAAACCATTAGGTGTACTCCTGTGTTACCTGAAGAGTAGACATGAGAAACGTGGCCCTTAACACGTTGAGAGCCTCCAACTTTGTACATCAATACAGCTTGCAGCCAAGAGAGTAAAGGAGAGAACTAAAGAAATGCGATAGAGGGCAGGAAAGAGACTGAGGCAGCGAAAAATACCATTCTTTTCAGAGTCCCATCTTTACCTGGATCCTCTCTATTAGAGTAATACTTGTAAAGCACAATGCTCCTCAGAGATGCTTTGACCAGAACTAGGATGTGGACATGTACAGCAGTGGCTCCAGCAAAAGCATGTCACGTAGTAGTGAATAGGAACAGAGGAGGTAGTGTAGCAATTACTGCAGAGAAGCCATTAAGGGCCAGGGGTGGCTTCTTAAGACTATCACAGCAGCTGACTAATGGACAACCTTGTTTCCTCACTTGCTCACATCATAGATTTATTTCTTCCAGCTCTCTTGGAAAAGAAATCCAGAGTATTCAATATGCTGAGCAGAGCTTTTACAAAACGAAATCATGGTTTTATTCCTTTAACGACTTGTGTGTGTGTGTGTGTGTATGTGTGTATGTGTGTATGTGTGTGTGTGTGTGTGTGTGTGTGTGTGTGTGTGAGAGAGAGTGTGTGTGTGGGTGTACAGTTGTTTCCTCTATCTAGTGCAGGGTGGCCCCAGGGAAATGAGTCTCCATTGCCACCAACAAGTGTTTGTCACTGTACACTTCTCCAGAACACACAAGACATGTACTGTATTATTGTATGAAGTGTGATGGTAAACTAGTAAAAAAAATAATGAAGAACAATGTTAGCTTTACAGGACGGTGTCAGGCCTAACATCACGAGGCAGAGGACAAACTGTGCCGTCAGCAGACACTGTCTGATAATCAGCAAGTCATTTTGGAAAGAAATTCTGCAAAAGAAAATCAAGAACTGCGAACATAAATATAAAATACACACCAAAATAAGTAATATGAAAAAAGGTTTAATGAGTGCGATTCACCCTGTCTGAAATAAAATATACACTCTAGATTTAAACATGCTTATCTAAAATAATGAATGTGCATCAGGTAGTAAAACTCCTGTTATTAATATAGTATATTTATTCCTGTTATTAATGCATTATATTATTAATGGTAGAATATTAAGATTTTCCACATTTATATTTATTTGTGTCATATTTGGGCCTGACATGCATAAATGTATCGCTGAACCTTCAATTAACCTTTCACACAAGTTCCTTGTTTATTTTAAGTCACTTAACACCACTGTCACTTGAACAGGGCCGGGACATACTATTTATTTTAGTTAATATATCAGGGTGGTTTCATACCACAACCATAAGTTTCGCTTTTAGTTTCTGGCCTCTGTGAAATTTAAGACAAGTTTATTATCCATAATTCCATACTACCATATCATGGCAGTTATTACAGCTACAGGTCTACTGTACCTCCATTGCAATGAAAAATGATGCTTCAGGTGTTACTTTTTCCAGATATGTTGGAAAGAAGGCAGTGAAGCATGTAGCTTCATCTCCTCTATCCGCTAAACCTGCTGTTATTGAATGAAGATGTGGACAGAGGATTTGTGGGAATAGGTGCTCCAGAGGAAGTTCAGTGATGTAGAACTGAAAGAGAAGTTTTAATTGTCTTTACATTTTTCATGTATCTGAGAAGATATAGCAGCACTAGAATGTCTCCAACTCCCCTGATAGTGTATCAGCTGGAAAGTGCTGTGCACTTCTGTGCAGATGTGTTCATGGTCAAAATGGTCATTTTGCATTTTGGCAAAGTATGTCACTCATATTAGGTGCTGACAACATTACCTGCTGCCTTAGTGAGTTAGCAATCAGAGGGCGAAACAGCAAACAAGCTGTTATGAGTGACAGGTGCCGGTAAGAATCAATGCTTTGCTTATATCATTGCAATATTATTATACAACAGTATTTTCATTCTGCATTTGGAAGTGTATGCTGGTTAAAGAACGCATGATAAAAGTAAAACAGACAAGCAAAAACATCGATATAGCTTAAGTGTACATAGTACAGTGCCCTTCATTGCAGTCAGATTTTATGTGGATGATGTAGAATGCAGTACATGTTTTACCAAAGTTGCTATACCTTACTATATTGCATAAGTAAGGAGAGAAATGCACAAGAGAAATTCTTCTTGTGCATTTCTCTCCTTACTTATGCAAGTCATGAAAAATGAAAAATGAAACCTCCTGGTGGTTAAAACTGTCTGTGTATTTGTGTCAGTGTCACAGTTAAATTTGCTTTATGTGAATTAATTATAGATGTGTCTAACTGCAAATATTTTATTTACTTTTACAATGACATTTAGGTTATGTACAACCCCATGCACACCAACACGCATTCACATGCCTTCACAAAACACCTTCGTGAATTGTGTGTGTTGAAATGACACAACTCTTATTAGCATTTCATTGCCATCGGTGCCTCTGCTGTTTGCCCTGGGCATTGCTGTTGGCACAATCCAACATCATAGGCATAAATCAAGAAGTGGGGGGGAAGAGAGACAGAGAAAAAGAGAAGTGGAGGATTAGAAAGTGAGAGAGAGAGAGAGAGAGAGAAAGAGAGAGCGACTTGATGCTCTGAATTAACCATGCTTTGATTGTGACTGGAGATGAATGTGTGTATGGCCTATAAGTCAACATGCATGTTGGCGCCGCTTAGCCATGCTTAACCGAGCTAACAGTCGGGAGCTCTGAGGCCAAATCACTTACGTGTCTGTAGGGAGAGCAAAAACAGAGAACAGAAACTTACCTTGAATGGAGAGACAGCGGCAGCAGCACATAGGGAAAAAAAAGAAAACAACAGAAAACAAGGAAGTTTGACTTTTTCACACACATATAACTGATTTATTTTGTTAACATGGGATAAGCAGTCCAGTATTGCAAAATGTAAACCGAATTGCCTAAAAACAAACAATATTAGAAGAATGGAGCCATTTTTTTATCAAAGCCCAAACCATAAACACACCATAACACACTGTCCCTCGCGACCATGCAGCCTGTGCTTGCAGAAGGCTCATTAAAGCTAGCAAAGGGTTAACCTAGAGGTACATATTTCGGAGACAACCTCGCTTCAGATGAGCTGTGCGGCTGCTCTTGTGGCGGTAATGGGAAAATTGCACTGAGAGGAAGGACACACGCAATTAGAATCTGGCAAGACGGTTGGCAGTGGGTGGTGGGAGGTGGGGAGGGAGATACAGGAGGAGCGAAGGAGAGGGAGGGAGGGACGAGGAGGCAGGGCCCACCGGACAAGAAATGATTTAGTTGAAAGCTGGCTTTTTGTGCACTGGGTAAACGCTGCTCGCTGTCTGCTGGCTGGGGCCTGTCCTCGCCCGCCTCTGTGACAGCAGCCCAGATGTCAATCAAATTAGTGCCCATTTACTGCTGATTTGTCCGTGTCATTCGCAATATCCCCTTTCTGCCGATGATGGGGTGGCACAGGAAGGAGGGAGTGATGGAGGAAGAGATAAGGGGAGAGGAGGAGATGGAGGGAGAGTCACTTCATTGCAGTCTTTCTCCGTGAATGTCATCTGCCCACTTATCGCAGATTCCAGTGGGACGGAGTGAAGGAGGAGAGGAGGAAGAGAGGAGATCCTTTGTTCCGTGGAGTGGCTCACTAGCACATGCAAATAGGGCGGCAGCGTCAGGGGAGAGGCTGGCGCGGGTTTTAATGGAGTTGGGGCAAACTCATTTTACAGCAGAGAGCCACAGAAGAGGAGGATAATAATATCAGTCGGTGTGTGTGTGAGAGTGTGTGTCTGCGTGAGTGTGTCTGCATGTATGTGTGTCAGCGGGATGGTGTTTATAAGACATTGGACTGATAGAATACCTAAAATAAAAAAGTGCCGCCTGCAATCTGACTTAGATGAATGAACACTAATTCAAAGCATCAGCAGCCTTAAAAATCCTTTATAGTACTTTTGTTTTACTTCACATGCAATTGTGCTTCGTAGTGGTGCTGTTTATATACCCTGGCAGACTGCTTAGAGACACCAAACACAGACAAAAAAAAAAAGAAAGGAGAGAGGGAAGAAGGGGTGAAAGGGGGGAGGAAAAAAGGGTGTCCTGATTGATGCTGTTTGATTCAATTTCCAGCGTGTGGAGACATTTCAGGGCCCCAAGGGCCTCTGTGTCTTCACAGGAGCAAAAGAGGGAAAGATGGTGATAGGCTAGGCAGGAGGGGGGAGGGGGTGTGGTGCTCACTAATTTGAGATGTGCCTTTCAACGATGAAGGGAGCTGATGTTCAACTTATTCTCCAAATCTCTGGTAAAAGACATACCTAATTGGCTTGAAATAGAGGCAGAAAGCACAAGGGGAGAGCGTGTAAAGAGAAAAGCTTATCTTTACATTAGCTGCATGCCAACCACATATACACACATATCGCTATGAGACAAAAGGCTGTGTATGAAGTGTGTGTTGAACATCACACATAAAAATGGAAGTGTTTTGATCAGCTGTCATCTGCTTTGATGGCTCTCAACTTTTCATTGATCTCACATGTGACAGCTCGTTGGTGCAAAATGTAACCATCTACGACAATTACACGTGGTGAAAATTTAAAAATGGTAGGATGATTGAGATGATTGATAAGCTGATATCAAGCATGTAGCATTGCACACATCCCCTGCTCTTTGACACATAAGTACTATATATGGAAATTAAATGAAAGTAAATTTTATTGCGAGTAGCTACAACTGTCATTAACATAACATGGCCACCGCTTGATGAACAGTAGGAAAAAGTGCCATTCAAGTGCCATTCAGTTGTCAGGTCCCAATTTGAGACAGAAAAACACATATGGTAGTTTGTATGCTGGCGTGTACACACACACACACACACATACACCCAAGGGGAGGGTGGAGGGTTGGGCCTGTCACTGCTCCGTCACTGACTCCTTCTATTTAATGCTGGTCCTGTTACGACAAGACAGGATCAGAATGAAGTGGATCACCTACAGGCACCACACCCCGCCCGGTCTCTCTCTAGCTGCCTGCTGATCAGGCTGGGAACAGACAAGGCAATGTCACCCTACAGTTTACATCAAACATGTGGAGCTCTCTTACTGAACAGGACTGAGGACTGCAAATTAGGTCCCGGAGTAAAGACTTTAGAAAGTCTGAGAGACCAGAAAGAGTAAAAGAAAAGGTAGAAGTACAGATAGAGGGAGAGAGGAAATCACTGTCTCTATGTGGGTAAATTACCTGAGTTGATTTCAGTCCAATCTGTTGAGGGGAGGAGACATGTGTGTGGGGGTGACATTTCCCAGAATTCACTGCCTCCCTGCCCTATTCCCTGTAGGTACACATGCACACACAAACAAAAACACACACTCTTTCAAGCAACACCTGGCATTTTGCTTCCCCATTTGACACACAAAAACACACATACTTCTTTTGCAAATGACGTCACGCATGCCCTACTCTTCTTGCCTCCATCATCAACCTCAAATTTCCTTAATACATTATTAGAAAGGCATGAATTAGCACCCATGTGTTTTTAGTTTGTGTGTTTGATTGCTGCTTCACTTTAGCAATGGCTGTCGGGCCTTCCATTTAGGGGCAGGAGGGAAAGGGAGAAAGTGAGACACAAAGCAGAAGAGGAGAGGAGAAAGACAGACAGAAAGACATACATAAAGAAAGAAACAAAAAGTAGAGAAAAGAAATGAAAAGAAAAGAAACGAATAAGGAGAGATTAAGTCAAGGAGGAAAAGAAGAAAGTTAATGTCAGGATGTGCCCCATAATGACTAGTATAAGCTCTAGTGGGAGCTTCCTCTCGCGCCAGTTCCAGAGAGGGTAGCTTGATTGGGGATAATTGGCTAGCCTTCACTAGCGGTTAGCATCCAGGCGTGGAGACAGGGGAGGGCACAGGGGAGGGCACAGGGGCTTAGTACACACACACATACACACACACATTTACACGCATATATATATATAAAAACACACATACACACAAACATACACATTTGCAAATATAAATTCATTTGCAGAGACACACAGGATAGACCAGGGTTAAATAAGAAAAGACAATGTCCAGAAATGTGTCAGTGCCAACAAGTCTACTGCAACTTCAAGTGTGTTTGCACATATACATTTAATAACAAATTAGTAAATGTAACATCCTAATATCTATCTACATTCTCATGTAGTCATAGAGAAAACAATTTCAAAAGTATTCTCACATTTGTGCAAGGTTTTACACAAACTGATTAGATTAGACATATTATAAGAGGTTTCGTGCTCCTGCAGAGCACAGCAAACATTTAATAGTTGTGCAAAGTTGCATTTCTCTGATGGCCTTCTCAAGCTCCTATTAATCACAGTCTAAAAGCAAAGCTATAGGCGGCTGAGATGGGAAGGAGCGCTCGTAAAACAACACACACTCCCTGTAGCTACAATCACACACACACACTCACACACACTTTCCTTTCAAAGAGATAATTTTACAGAGCCACCCACTCCCCTGGCCCTCTGTTGTGCCAACTGTGGCTCCATCAGAGCTTTTGTGCCCTCTGGCTCTGGTAACTGTACAAGCCACATGTTGACAGCAGTCAGCCAGTGACTCAAAGAAACACAGCAATCTACACTCAACGGCAATAAGAAGGCTGTCTCTACGAGAGGAGGTAAAACACCGGAGCTGTCAGGGTCACAGAGACCTAAGAATAAAATCCTTTATTAACTTTCATACAGGTATTTGATTTTAGCTAATTAATGAAGATGTAATATCCTCATAAATGTGAGAATCACAGAATCACTGTCAATGACGTTTTGACTTCAAAATAGTTTTCATTTACAATTTCCCCCCAAATCATAAATGAACTAATAGACAACTAACAAAATGTACTATTACTAGTATTTGTTTAGTACTTAACATGATAATATTCCAAGGAGTTATTGTATCTGGGCAAGTAACTTAGCTCCCGATTAAAAAGCCGGGCAGAAATAGCTGCAGTTCTACCTTTGTCATTGCACAACATCGCATTGTCTACGGGGCTGCTGTAACAACACACATCACTTCTGCTGTAATCAGTAAAGTTCACAGAGAGCTTCCTTCTGGCCTGCCTCACACACACACACACACACACACACACAGACTGGATGTCTTAATGAATTAACGAGGGTCTGCAGCCACACCCCTCACTTCAAGAGCTTCAAGGAGGTGGACAGAATGTGAGGTTAGAGTGGAGAGGGGACTCAGGGGCTGTTTTGAATGGCAGGAAATCTCTGAGATGTTTTCTGTACTCTCTGCCACAACCTAAAGCCCTGCAAAGGTGGTGAAGGGAAATTGTGTTTGTGAGAAACTTACAATACAGCTTTCTTCTTCCTTTCTTACTTTGTCTGTTGCTTTTCTCTTATGCCGCTTTCACTTTACTCTCTCTTTCTCTCTCTCTCTCCCTCACACATACAAACACAAACACACACACACACACACACACACACACACACACACACAAACATACATAAACATGTCTTACACAAACCCTCTTTCTGCAGCCAGATGTCCTGGGAGAGGGAGGCCAACGTGCCCTTTCACTTAAAACATCACACACACACACACACACACACACACAGAGTGGAGTGTCAGTGGGCAGGGGAGTGTCCCTGTGCAGGAATGCGGGGATGATAAGTTGTGAAGGTGTCAGGGGAGAGACCCATGCTGTTACAGCCAGACACCTAAAAACACTCCACCCAGCCTCCAACCCTTCTCTTTTCCGTTTGCTCTTCTCAGTGTTACCCTTCAATACTTTTTTAAAACATTTGACACTTTCTTCTCTCTCTGCCTTTCAACTGACTCCACCTCCACCTCTGTCCCGAACACACACACTCCATTTTTATCTGTTTTGTTTTAACCTTTCCCCAAAGATCGTTTCCCTTTTATCTCCCTGTTTTATCTTGTACTTTTTACTGTACAAATTCTTTGGGTTTCTGGATTGAGTGTAAATCCAGTACAGGCCAGGACAGAGCTGCTAAAGTTACCCTAAAGTCTGACACCATCCAAAACAGGCTTCCACACTGTGAGGAAATACTACATTGTTTATTGGGAGGGGTTTTTATGTAATCTGTAACCTCGGAATGTAACACATTAGTTAATGATGTGCTCAGTGGCCTAGGATACACTAAAAACACAGTTTAATCCATTCCTTACACTTTTTCTGGTGTGTTTTTGGAAAGGCTAAAGACAAAGATACTAAACTCTTTCAATGCCAAGTTTGGGGAGGGGTTTAGCATTATATTATATATATTTTCAGCAGATTTTTGTGTCTACACAAGCTCTTTACCCAAACCTCTCTGACTTAATCTCTTTTTTGCTCTCCATGTTCCCTCCCTTCCTCAGTCATGATCCCACATAGTGGCCAGGTCACGGTGACATCCTGGCTCTGCTTTGACCACTGCTTCAAAAGATTCACACAAACACACACTCATAGACACACACACATAGGAACACACAAGAAAACCGTCACTAACTCTAGATAACCACAGGCTTGAGTGGTTTAGTGACTTAAGAGCTGTCCTGTAGCATAAAAAGTCTCTACAGAGGACCCACAACTGTGTTTATAGAAAAGAATCTCCCATTCCCACCATTAACAGTTTAAAAGTTAAGAAGTTAAGTTAAAAGTTTGTAACTTTGACATGTTCGTGAATTGGTTACAGTAGTATTATATAAGGTAATTGAGGACACTTTATCAAATGTATTTGAACACGGTTGTTACAGGGTATCTTGTATCTTGTTATCTTGTAGTTTGATACTTATATGTTTTTAGCAAGACCCTAAAAGTATGACGATGACAGAAATACCTTTCATATACTTATATACGTATAATATATATCCCTGGTTCCCTGATTCAAGTCTGGCCAGGGACCTTCATGTCAATCCATGTCTCTTTCCCCTTCATTTTCTGACATCTCTCTTCTGTCTACTATTTAATAAAGACAAAGTGTCACCAAAAATAATTGTAAAGAATTGCATGTTAGTGAGACAAGTAGAAATCAGCTATATGAGAAGACAATGCATTGCCCCTGCAGGAGCAACTAGCAAACCCCAAAGTTCCATCACTGCCCCCGCCTCCCACTTCAAATTGCATTTACCCTTAATGATTTCCCCTATAAATATAGCAGCACTGCCTTTTACTCCCCTTGTTATCCTCTGATTTTTTCATGACTTTGGAATTGTGAAACCCTGCTCCTCCAAGAACTAAGTACCCATGAAAGCCTGGCTTGTACCTTATTTATTTATCAGTCGTTTTGTGTGCAGGAATATTGGTTAAATTCTGTTTTTCCTTCTCTGTTTTTTTAATACATGATGCTGGGTGTAGAAAGCGGCTGGCAGTAGCATAGAGGGGTGACTCATGCCAATAAAGACTATTGAATAAAAGCAGATGTTAAAACTTTCCCCAGCAATTAAGCATCAACTAAGTGCTGAGAAGTCATGTGAAGACTAAGGAAACTGCGCTGTTTGTTCCCAGGCTGCTATGATATCACCTGGTGTTTGAAGTCCTTCTCATGGCTAATGACAGTGTGAGGAAACACAACTTTGTGTTTATGTATGTTTTTGCATTGGAAAAAAATGTTCTTGACGTAAATGTGCGTGTGTACATTTAAATTTGTATGCTGCACCTGAAGTGTATCAGGTCTTGGGAGGCTAAGGGGATTGAATGTTAGCATTAGCGTCACTGACTGGGAGCTGATGTGTTGAGACCTGTTTCCCTGTTAGACCATGTTCCTTCTTGGCTGCCTGGCTGGCCTGCTGTCTCACCCCACCCTGCTGCAGACTGGGAAGAGTGTTTGAGCTTGTACTTGGTGGCAGGACAAGGTGTACAAGGCGGGCTGGGGGCTCAGAAAGGCTTCCCTTTCTCTTTCAGTTGTGCAAATAATTTCAACAGGAAGCGGTTATCAAAAAGGACAGATCCAAAAGGCTTAAACACATGCACAGACATTATTGGATGTACACACAGCAGTTGTGGTAAATTCCATTGAGGCGGAGGATGGTTTTTAGTACACCTCTACACATACAGACACACAATGAGAGGGTTCAGCTTTTTTATGGACTGTCAACAAAAATCTGAGCATCTAATAACAGTGCTGGGGCCAGGCGGTGGCTGAAGCATCCCTTTTAGCCCATCACAACTTAAGTGACTGGAAGAGGAGTTAAGGCAGCGACGGGGAGACGAGTGGACGTGAGGTAATTGTCCGAACCAGGTGGAGTGGTTTCCAAATGGGGAAAAGAGAGACATGGGTGAACGAACAGGAGGATGGACAGACAGGTTTATCGTCACGACGACAGGCACTCTATTCCATCGCCGCGGTCACCTCTTCACAGTCGTCAGTGGAGATCAGTGCCGCCCCATTGAACACGTCACGGGGAAATGAGCGGGTTGGCCCTGACAACTGTCAACACCGAGAGTTTGGATGGAGTGACAGGAGGCGAAGGCTTCATAGTCCGCAAAAAGAAACAAAGAGGGGACTGCTGTGAGTAAGAGGTGGTGGACGACACAGCTGTAGAGGAGGAAACTAATTGCACCACAACACCACAATAGCCTGATCTCCACCAAGTGGGAGTTAAAAAGTCCAAACGCATGACTGAATACAGTTTTGATTTTATGATCACACAAACCATACAAACAAAAGCCCCGATAAATCTTGCAAAGACTTCAAAAGACAAACAGGATATCTTGCTTGATGTCTTACCCTGTTAAATTTCTGTTTATCATTTCCTATGGTCCTCATAGCTTCAGGCTGCCATTCAGAGTGCGGTGAACACAGCAAAGTGATCATGAGAGGAAAAAATTGATCGATATTTTAGTGACAGCCTCAGGACGTCTGATAGATGCCCCTCTCCTCACTCGTGAGCGTAACCGTGCAATTACACGCACACCCCGCTTCCTGTGTCCGTTCATAAATCACAGCACTCACAAGACAAAGAATGTGACACAGAAAGCAGGCAGGGCGGAGCGGCACGGAGAGAAGTCTTGGGAACTAGGGCTGATCACTGCCAAAGTGCCTGAGGAGGAGTGGGTGGGGTGGAGATGGCGGAGGTAGATTGAGACGGTGGATAAGATTGACAAGGATGAAATGCCGCCCCCCTCCTCCACAAGATTGTGTGGTACAGGACACATCTGAGGCCCGTGCCCTTGTCTTTCCTTGCACTCCCTCCTTTTTCACCTCCCTCTTGAGGGGGCGCTGAGGAACATTCCTGGGCTCCAGCTCCAGCTCCTCCACTCTGGGCATTAATCCCCTACAGCTGTGCCCCCTATTCCCTGACTCCCTGACTCCCTCCCTCCTCCCTCCTCCCTCCTCCCTCCTCCCTCCGCCCTCCTCCCTCTATCTCACTCCCCCGGTCCTTTCTTACCGCAGCTGGCCTTTCCACACTCTTAATACATTTTCACAAGCTACTCACAAGTGACACATGTAAAGCAGGCCATTTAGTCACTCTACATTCAGCAAAGGACACACATATAACCATGGTGACACACACTCATGTGCATTCACAAATACATAAACGTAAAACCATGCAGCATCTTATTTTATGCTGCTCAGGTCTACTAGAGTCCCTGGTAGATAGAAACACTGTCACACACACACAAGTACACAGCTGCAAATGTGCCCATAAAATCCCCTCTGGCTGCGGGTTGAGGGCCCGAGGTCCCAGCATCACACACCAGGACCTTAGGATAGCCCAACATGACTTCTCACCCTTCCTCCTCCAGCTCTTCCCTTCATATTTAATACTGAGACAGAGGAGAGACTCAGGAAATAATGCACAGGGGGGGCCTGTGAGACACATAAATTATGGAAGAAATTAGAGATACAGTACTGTAGATATATGTATGCAGGTCACGGTGAAACTTTGTCAATTGCAAAATAAAAAAATAATAATAATTGAATCAGTTTCTTCAGATCCTCTAAGGCCATATGCTTTTATTTGATCTCTGAAGCCGATTAAATCTGATTCTGCAGTAATTGTGTTGCCAAACATAGTGATTATTGCTTAAGTTGTATTTAACCAAATATCACCATGTTAATTGTTAGGACAATAAATGCAGCCCTGCTGCTGCTGGCTGAGCTCAGGGTCTCACCATGAAGGGCCATGTCTGTATGTTTATGGTTAATGTGTGTCTGTGCATATCGCCATGAAGATATATGCATGTTTAAGTTCTGTATGACAGTGCGTGTCTCACTATGTGACTGCATTAAAAGGATTTCAAATCTCAACGTGACCAGACCACACTGAGGAATGTGGTTCAGAAGTATTGGCCCCCCCACCAACTCTCTGACAGACAGGAACGGAGTTAATAAGCCATGTCTCAGGAGGGGCTGCTGTGTGTGTGTGTGTGTGTGTGTGTGTGTGTGTGTGTGTGTGTGTCAGGATGCAGGGGCTCACAAGAGCACAGAAGTAAATTAAAACACACTTTAATAAAGTGACCAGAGGCAAGGCCTGTAGGCCACCTCCTTCAACACATACACACTCACCTACACACAAAGACAGACACACTCCTCTGGGACAAGATGGTATCCTGGTGAATGGAATGTGGACAGATGGGGGGACAGCGGCAAAACAGTCCACCAGAGAGAAGAGAAGAGTACAGAGGGAGAAAGGGAGGAGGGGGAGAGAGGTCAGGAGCAGCAGCCTTATAGTGTTTCGAGCCCAACCACTCAGGCCAGGTATCTCCCAACCAAATGAACCACTTCACTACACAGCTGTACCTCCCGCTGGCTTCTGAAAGCATCCTGTACATGGAACTTCAACCTCATACCTATATTCTCTTAAATGATAATTGGGTTAAGAGTAACAGGATTATAGTATATCCAAAAAGAAAGTGGTGTGCTTAAAGAGTAAGTTTTAGGATGCACTATTAAAGAAAATATGGTTGAATTCTTTACCTATATACAAAAGCAAACTTCAAGCGATTGTTTGGAACCCTGAAAAGGACCTATTGTCGGACCAAAACATCAGGTGAGGAATCAAGTTCTTACATAAAATAAACATAAATTCAATATTTCCATCACGTTTTCTTCCCAGCTGTCAATTGTTTGAGATTTGACTGGAGCTATTTTAATTATGTCATCTTGTTGTGCTGTCGTCTTCTGCAATAGTTTAATGGCTTCCTACTGGAAAATTAGCTGTTTATCTCAATGGACCAGACTACCATTAATCGCATATCAATGATGGATGGAAGCACGCATTATTCCGCCAATTTTCTGGAGATTCAGTTACATTTTGCTAACTATCAGATAAGGGGAGCATCCTTTCACGGCTACAAAATATATAGAAACCGATCAAATTTCCCCAAACACCTTATAATCCAAATGTGGTGCAGCCATGCAATTGCACTGTAGGATAAAAAAACTCCCCTTATTATTTTCTACATATTCCTCTGTGGTATTGTGTTGCTTTGAATGTTTTTGAGCAGTAAAAATATGTTGGTAGTTTTGGAGACAGTTGAACAATGGGAGGTAGTTTTTTTTGGCTCAGTGAGTTTTGACTGAGACGGTGATGAAAAGAGGAGTAATGTTTGAAGCAATGACTGAATTTTTATTCTTCTTTTTGCAGTGAACTATACTAAGTACACAAGTGAACTGTGACACTTATGTTACATGGGGACAGGCCTGTGGTCAAGCATTGTCTGTTTCTTAATAATCAAATTTTTTGGGAATATGAACAAAATACCACCCACACACTGATCCCATCCCAGCTCCAGTACATTGAAATGGGCCGTTTCCTACGTGCATGGACACACACAGACACACACATACTCAGGGCTGTGGCCAAGTGCTGGGGACTTCCACTGTCATTGCTGCCAAGTGTTTCTAACTTCTTCCAAAGAAGACTTGAGATAGGAGCCTCTCTCTCTTACACACACACACACACACAGAGAGAGCTCTAAAAGAAGCCAGCACCTCTATGAAAACCCCTCCAGCCAGCAAATCATGTTCTGCTGATCCGACAGAAATAAATGTCACCAGGCGGGGATACAAGGCGACTCATCTCCCATGTAGTTTTCATCTATTCAAATGAAGTGTGTTTTAATTTAAGCTGCTTTGCATTTGACTGTGGGGCGTCACAGCATGCAATGAGTAATCGCCTTTGATTACAGCACCTCGCCTTACTTTTGCTTAGGGCAGAGACTCTATCTATGTATCTACTGTATCTATCTACCTACCTATCTATCTATCTATTTTATTAACTTGGTTCCTATTTTATTACTAAAATTTTAAATTTGGCCATCATCCCTATAGGTGATAACCACCAAGTTCACTTGGATATCTAAGATCGGCCTTGGTTATAACCAGCCTGATAGTCTGACAGCTCATTTTGTCTTGCCTCCTCACCTCAGCAACCGTCTTTTCCAGATTTGAGCAACTGACCCATGGCTAAACCCCACCCCCTCTAGTTACCGTTACTACACCAGCACATATTTACAATGATAATGGTGGCTGATTTACCACACAAAATTCTCATAATTATTTTAAACAATGGCTCCTTAATTTCAGACATGAAATGACAACTGTAGCTAGACGATTTTATCAGCTGTAGCTAGCTAGCTAATTAAGCTATCATAAGCTTCTTGAATCAGTTGAAAACACTGTCTGACATAAAACATTTTGAGATGAGAATTTTGTATGAATGGTCAAACGCCCAGGCAAAATGTCATCTAGATGTGCCCATGTTTTTCAAACCTAACCTGTAAGACCACAAACAAAAGTAGATTGTTCATAATATTCTTGTTTCGCATTGTAGGTAGTAAGCTGGTTAGCTGGACATGCGATCGACCCAAACTGTTAATCCATTCCATATACTTTACTCATGCTTTCGCACACCTCTTCAACATGAGTAGAAATCCAAAGCTTGACAGACCGGCTGTGTCTTGTTACAGTCACTAAGCTATGATTGGACAACCATTGTTTGGAGCAGGAGTTTATTGAATGGTCAATTACTTACTTACAGAATAATAGAACTGCACAGAAATAATGGCCAAAATTTAAATACGACCCCGGTAATACATACTAAATTAATGGGATTTATCCTTCAACATCTTTCTTCTCATGTATACAGGCTCACTGAAAACAGTTCTCATTCTAATACAAGGAAAGGTGCGGGCCCAGCATCAGGCCTCTATCTTCCTAGGTGAGGGGGCCCTTAGGTGGGCCACATGTGAAGGAAGCTCAGTCTCTAGAAGGATGGTCCCCACCCTGAGTCCGACGGGTGTTTGTGAACAGTGGGCCTGTTTTGGAATAGAGTGTCCACACCACAGCTGTTGAACAGTTCAAGGCGCGGAGTCCTTCTGGGCAGGGGGACTGGGCGGTAATGAAAATTCCCCAGGAGAGAAGCAAGGGGAATTCTGCGCTGTTATTTGTTATGGGAAAAAGGAGAAGACAGGGATAGAGGGGGAGAGGGGGAGAGAGGGAGCAATGTCAGCGGCGGGGAACGAGTCACAGGAGACAACTCAGTGTGAATAGGTGGGTGCATTTCTGTGTATTTGTCTGCTCAGGTGATCAAGTGGTCCCGCCCAATATAAATGAAAGAGAGAAAGAAGGGAATGTGGTGAAAAGGTAGAAGAAGACAAGCAGTGAAAGATAAAGGCAACAGTGTGTGTGTGTGTGTGTGTGTGAGTGTGTGTGTGTGTGTGTGTGTGTTAACAGGCGTTTTATCTCATGGAGACCATTTGAAATGGCAAGGGGAGTCGCATTAAATCAAATATCCTCCCAACACACTCACACACGTTCACGCTCATACACAAACACCGTTTTCAACTTTAGCTTCGTTTTCCTCAGCTTCAAGATATGAACAAGCTATGCTCTTATTCCAGCTGTACCAGTTCCAGTGTTTTGTCCCCATCCTCTAAGTCTGTTGAAAGTGTGTGTGTGTGTGTGTGTGTGTGTGTGCACGTGTTTTTATGTGCACGCATGCACACCCAGGAGTATGAGCTTCTGTTTATAATGAGAGGGTTCCCTACTGTGTATATATTCAAATGGGACTTGGCAACACACACCATCGTCATTCCTTCAGAGTCCAAACACTCTCACCACTCGCTCGGTCTACACGTACACAGACCAAACGTCACACACATGCACATACACATACACGTTTGCCTTTGCCTTTGAGTCACTGCAATACTTTAGAACTGAAGCGAAGTGAGAAAAGAGAGCCCCCTCCCTCCTCACTGGCATGGCAAGTGAGCTCCAAAGGCTACTTATCAGCCCAATGTGTTTCTACTTTTCTAATCTGCATCATTTATTTTGGGCAAAACCAGAATAGGGAACACAGCCATGGTCAATGTTTTTTCTTGGCCCAGTGAGTATTACTGAACAGAGCCATGATGTCCTGAATACACATGTATGCAGACTCACACATGCACAACAGCAGACACATGCTTGCACACTCAGTTTGCTCCAACAGGCCCCTTACCAGAAAAACCTTGTGTCTCCTAAGAAAAATATGGTTGTTATGGGAAAAGAGCAACAATACAGTAATTTTCACTCGACATAAAACATAATTATATGGGCCTTCACAGAGACTTAGAAGAGCTGATCAAGAAAATACTATTGCACAAATTAGACTGAATCACTTGTCTATGTTTTTTTCTCTCTCTCACAGACACAATTAATTGGGAATTAAAGGGACTAGAGACCAAGAGAGATGCCTGGAAGGTTCCCATAGGCCCAAATGACAGATATACAGACACAGACACCCTGCCCTGAGGACACCCCTGATAAAACAGGAAAGAGAGAGAAAAATGAGAACAGTACAGTTTTATCCTGTGTATGTGTGTAGGAGTACAATGTGTCCTTAATATTTATATATATATAAAACAATAATGCATGTGTGGCTTTGTGTCTGTGTTTCTGCGTGTGTGTGTGTGTGTGTGTGAGAGATAGGGCTGTTTAAGGGGCCTAAGGTCTCTGAAGGATTAATGGTGGCAGGCCAGGCAGGGTAATCAGGACAGCGGATAAGTCCTGGTCATCCAGGCGTTGAGCTGAATAAACATGAGAGGCTGGTGATATCACCTACACATTCTCACACACACACAGACAAATAATCACACACATGCACAGACGTCAACCGGATCTAGAAGGAGCCAGACTTGTTCCAGAGGATGATGCCAATCAGGAGACTATGTCGCGTGCACACTCTCTCTCACACACACACACACACACACACACACAAAAATGCAAACGTACGCACAATATTCTCCCTTATTACTTTCCATTGGAAGTGCTCCCTCGGGTCATTGAGTGTGGCATGTTTCTGTGTGCCATTAGGTCTCTGATAAGTCCTCACCATATGTAGACAGTAGGGTATAAAACATGCCTAGACTAGGGGAAAGTCGTTACGTGTCCCTCTCCAAGCTAAAACTTTTTTACCTTTTGTATCTATTTGCCTGTATGGAGGATTCATGTAAAACAGGAGCCATGTGCTATTAATAGAAGAAACCCAATTTTTATCATTTGTTACACTTAGCCAATAATCCTCTTCAGAATTAATTGTACATAATGATTCTTGACCCTGATTTATATGATGCAAATGTTTTTCCTTAAAAAACGCTCTGGTAGGCCGTATTTGGTCATCAGTGTAATCAAGAGAAATCCTCTGGTTTACCATAGAGAGTAAATTACTCTTTTTACCACAGGCAACATAAGATAAAATAACTTTGCGCGCACTTTCTACAGTTGAAAAACAAGCTGGGGACTATCTGAGAATGGCTGTGCTTGTTGTGGCCGCACGCCAAGGGTAGGTATGCAGCCCAATGGACACCATCTGCATGAACACATTTTTTAAAAGCTAGCATTTCAAGCCTGTGCCTGTGTGTGTGTGTGTGTGTGTGTGTGTGTGTGTGTGTGTGTGTGTGTGTGTGTGTGTGTGTGTGTGTGTGT
>JAVQJD010076400.1:0-13314 GCA_036023655.1 Nannoperca australis
ACACACACACACACACACACACACACACACACACACACACACACACACACACACACACATTTTATGAGCCATTAACAGAATAATTCACTTCAATCCACACAGTTTGTCCCTGACATTAAATTGAGGCCTTTTGCAGCCCTGCAGCATCCACTGTGTTATGTTATTTGATGACAGTTAGAGTGACAGAATCAGACAAAAATTATGATGAACACAGAGTTTTTATGAGTTTGCAGCAGAAGTCTCCCCAGTGAGGACTATAATGCTGTTGATCTGTTGTCCAATAACGCGTCCTGTTCTCACGACTCAAAGCTTCATCAACACACCACCATCCCTCTTCTGCCTAATCACCATGCTCACACTCATCCATTCACATCTTATTGCCATGATTAGATTACATCTAATGCTATTACACCGCTCCCATCTCCCTCTTCTCTTCACTCCACCTCTGCCTCCCCCTCTCTCTCTCTCTCCCTCGTCATGGATTTCTTGCAGATCTTATTAGTGTGTGATGGGGACCAGGTCTCCCACTTTGGATTTATGAACCCTCAGACTTCTCTCCTTTAATCTCCACCTCTCTCCTCCTCCGCTCCCTTCCTGCATCTGTCCATCTATCATTTCTAGGGTTGGCTTGGGCGGAAGAGTATTAATCCCTCTATCCCATCTCTCACTCCTCTGGACATATGAGGAGGTGGAGGGGGGACATGGGGACGGGGATGGGAGGAAGAGGAGGAGGAGTAGAGGGTTAGAGACCTCAGATTACTTTTCATAATATTTCTGTAGCATGGGGGGGGGGGGGGGTGCAGAGGCAAAACAGGGAATTTATGCAGATTTACTAGATGATAGGTAAATGATTTTAAACATTCAAAATGTATGAGGATGAGCTGAAGATGCTGCAGAGGTGAGTGTGTGTGTGGGCGGAGAACAGAAGCAATAACAGCAGATAGTGTGTGTGGGAGTGTGTGTGTTGTTTGCATGTTTATGCAGTGCGTGGTAGTGTGTATGTATTTGCAAAAACATGTCTATGCAAAGCGTGCATTTCTGCAAAAGGGCAGCAGAAACTGCATCTTATTACCTGTTGACGCCCAGGAACGCATTTTCTGTAAGGGGAGGGGCTGCCCTGGATACATACGCACACGCAACTCGTTAAGTGCACGCACACATCCATCTTTAGAAAAAATATTTGACAGCTGTAGCAGAATAAACAATATGATGGAGGTCTGATGGAAGTAATTTAAACCTGCAACAAGCTCAAAACTGCAAAACTGAAAAGTAGAAAACAAACATACCGGCTTAACATGTACGGGTTGATTACCACTTACTGTGTGGTGTTTTATTCTTGGTATCAGTGATGCGTGATGTTTTAGAGAGATGTTCATCCTGTCAGTTCTCAGGACTCCTCACTGCCCTGCTCTGTGCGCACAAGAGGACGCTGAGATTCCATGTCAACACAATAAGAAAACGCTGGATTCACAGGCAAAGGTCCTGTGTATGCACAATCAATCAAGCAAACTTTATTTCTATAGTACCTTTTATACAGGTTACTGCAGTTCAATGTGCTTCACAGATGATAAGATAAGACAGAACAACTGTAGACCGTAAAAACAACAACAAAAAACTATTTAAGTATTTGAGGCAGATATTTGGCAGCCTCACTGTCACTACTTTCACACGCTTTTCCACAGAGCCTAGTTTTGTTGGCTCTGGACTATTTAGAGTGAAGAAATATGGTATTTTGTTTTATTTTTGAACTGTTCATTTGCCTTGGCCAGCCATTTTTATCAGAGATTATTTCAAACGATAAAATGATATTTCCACTGTGTTTTACTCTACAGCCCTAGCAACTCCCCTCCCCAACTAATGTTGATGCCTGTCAAACACACACACACACACACACACACACACACACATACACACACACCAAGTATGGTTAACAGAATCCAATAAGCTCTAGGAAATCAATTGGAGTGATCAGGACGTTTAATGAGTCCACTCCCTGCAGGCTTAATTCTCCAAAAAGCAAAGAAACAAATTCAGGGTAAAGAAAAGAAATAAACCTTTGGCCATCAGTCAGGGTAAAGTCGACTCACCTCCTCCCCTCACACACTCCCCCCTCCATCCAAGCCCTTGCAGTGACAGGTAGATTAAGGGGCGTGATAGATGCCCCTCTCTGTGTCTCCCTCTCTCCACCCCACACCCCCCTTTCCCTCCCCTCCATCCATCATGGCGGATGGTGTAATTGCGGCTGCGTGGGGCTGGCAGAGGGAGCCTCCATCCATCTCCTTAACAACAAACAGTCACGAGGACGGATGGCACTGCGCTCCCCAGTTAATCTCCATCTATAAGGGGGTGGGGTGGGGTGGGGGGCTGCATGGGGAGGGGGAGGAGGGATGGGAAGGAGAGGAAGAAAATAACAGAAGGCAGAAAGGTAGTGTTGGCTCAGTATAAACAAAAAGAGTTGGAGAGGGGAAGGCAGAAGGATGGTTGGAGAAATGGTGGAGAGATGAAGTGAGAGGCCATGCCCAAACAGGTAGAAACAGCAGGGGGGGGGGGGGAGAAAGAGGAGGGAACGAGAGACCCTGGAGGGGAAGTTTGCAAACAGGCAGATAAAGGTGGATTTGCTTGGCGAGCGTGCCAGAAGAAAGCATGAGAGATGGAGGGAGGAAGAGGGCAAAAGTTTAAGTCTGTGCGGCAAGACGACCCAGAAACTGGAGAGGCACAGGCTCATAAAAATGCACTCTGCCCCCCCTTCTTTTCCTCATATTCTCTTTCTCCTTTTACTTCCCTCCATCACTCTGCTCCCTCTCTCTCGTGCAGGCGGTGGAGGGCCACAACTCTCTGATGTTTTGGGAGGTTGTGTGCGGCTGCCAGAGGTCACGGCAGCCATATTTTCTTAATGGCCGAGTCACTGAAGTCAACAAGGCTGGGTGGCCTTCTACCTCCCTCTATCTCTCTCTCTCTGGTAGAGTCGAGCAGACTTTGTGGCAAGGTGAGGGCAGCAGCAGTTTGTAGAGGTTGTTTTCCACCTTGCAGATGATGCATTACCGCTTGGTAGGCTCAACAGCTGGCAACGTCAAGTTTCTGTTTGCACCAAAAGCCTCATGTTGGGCAAAACCTAGAGGACAAGAGCATTTTGTAAAAGAGTAAAGTCTGCCATGTTTAGTTTGCAATATGCAAGTCAGAACTTTATGAGATTACAACTGTATTTCTCATTTCATACAGGGAGATACAGAGACACATCACAGCTACACACACATAAACACAGTTTCCCTCTCTCCTTGTTGATTCCTGTTTTCTAGCCCGGGGCGTCGCCTGCAGTGAGGCCCGACTGCACTGAGGAGCACCTTGACAATGACCCTCCAGCATGCGAGCGGACAAGTAAACAAGTACACAAAACCACACGGACACATGTGCACAAACACACATGGACATACTAGTCCGAGCGCACACGCTCAACAGGCCTTGGTGGGTGCAGAGGAGCGAGCACTTGAGCCTTGAAAGGGAGTGACAAATAACTGCAGCAGCCTTGACATGCAGAATGGTCCCCCTGTGAACCTGCCTGACTGATATTCAGCTGTACGATGCAGGAAAAGGGGCCGGCTTCTTACAGGAGAGCTCTACCACCAGAGGAAACTTTGTAAACCTGAATTAGCTCTCAGACGAGAAGCCATTCCAACACATGCGTTTGTGGTATCAACAAAACACACGTGATACGCTGCTGAAAACATGTGACATGATGTCAAACAGGCAGATGTGAGATAATTAGGTTGGAAAATATTCCTCATTTAAACACCATGCTGGGAACACAATAATGAAATCTTCTAAAGACGTCTAAAGGAAATCTATTTCTTTTAGCAGATAACTTTGCTTTCTCATTGTTAGGGGTCCCCCACTGCTGTGATGAGCAAAAACAACATTGCTAATCGCAAAATCAACCAAAGGGTTTCTTTAAATGTTAAATGCTTTCCTTTCTTTTGACCTTATTAAAACTCAATATATGGAAAAGATTGCACATTTGTTAATTGTGACAAATAGAAATGAGTATGAAATCTTGTTAAATGAGGGAAAAAATACATATATTTACCCAAAACATGTTTTGTGATACGGGTAAATATATATTTCCTGTGTTTCATGCACAAAGAAGTACATTATGTAATTCTACAGGACATTGTCACTTTACGTTCTCTGGCCTCTTCTGAACAAACAAGCATCAGGTATCCAGAAAGACTTATTTGGGATTTGTGAGCGTAGCACTGTGTAAAATGTACGGTCAGCACAAATCACTGATACAGTGCAGAAGAAAATCAATTGTATTTAATCATGTTTGCGTTGCAATGCATCATTTTCTGTAGCTGACTTCTGAAACATGTCATCAGCTCAAAAATTATGTTTAGAAGCAATTTCTTAAACCAATAGACATGTAGTATGAAACTGATTGCTAAAACAAGCTATTAAAGAGGACCAGGACTCCAAACAGAACGTTAAGGTTTAAATTGAACAACACAAAAAGTTAATGAATTTTCTCTTCCTATAAAAGGACGAATCTGTGAGGTTCTTATTTCACATTGTTTATTTAATTCCGCTGTGCTGCTTTGTAAGTGAGTGCATGATGACAACATTTTGATTGAATCTTGTTCGATCTTCCTCTGGGTGTGTTGTTATAGGACAACTGCGTGTCTTCTGTGGGACAACATACTGCAGTTGTGTTACCAGTCAGCACAGGTTTGACAACATCTGTCATTAACACATGCAGTGTGGAATAGGGGTTGTCCCACAGACACAAGGAGATGTGATGAAAATGACAGGTCCTTTAGTGTTTGTGGTGTAAATGAATGTAATCTACATGTTTATATAATAATCTGTTAGATAAATGTTGCAGAGACTTAAGATTTATGGTCCAAGTGGAAGTGTCCTGAAGAGAAACACTGAAATTATAGCTTGTAAAGTCGCTCTTAATGTCTAACATTTCAGTATAATTTGTGAATGGTGAAGGTTTTCCACCAAGAGGAATGAGGAAATCTTAATCCCTGTCAACATGAAATCTTCAGATGGTGCTCACTTCAGTGTTAATCCTTTTATTCAACCTGTTAACAAAGTGAAAACAAGCCTTGGATGGTCTTTTTCCAGCCCATTGACACTGCTTCACGGTTGTATTACCGGCTCAGTGTAGGAGGGGGGATGAGCGCTGTGATCACCCCTGTAGGAAACCAACGCCCTGCAGAGTTAAAAGACCCCTGCTGGACGGACGGTGCGGGGCCCTCACAGGCCGCCCCACGGTCAAACTCCATGCCGCCCACGGAGACGCCTGCCCCGGCCTGCTGTTCCCCGCCAAGCCGCTGCTGATTGAAGTGCAGCCGCCTGTTGGCCCCTCACAGCTGGGGCCGGGGAAAGGGGAGCGTCCCGAATAATTATTATGTTACTTAGGTGTCATACAACACAAGGCTGAGGGGCGGGGGTAGATATTCCACCAACACGTGAAAGTGTATTTCTTTCTCTCTCTGTAGTTAAAATGAAACTTTCCCACAATGGTTTGGTTTTCTCACGTCTCTCAATCAACAGAAAGAGGGCCAAAGGGTGACGTTTGGGCCGTGTCAAAAGGCCGGCCTACAATGGTTGTCGACAGAAACAATAAAACACTTTGAAAGCCATTATCAGCCAGTAACTTTCTTGTCATCTACCACGCTTCAAACTTATTTATGACCCGCTATGAGGTTAAAAGTCCCTTAAATGAACAACATTGTGGTGGGTTTTGATTGTGTTTCCTGTTGCTGAAAACATTTTAAACTGCATTTGTAATCGGGCCATTTTGATTCCAATTCACTGGCAGATTCAATTCACTCGCGACCTGCAGCCACTCGTGGGATTTAATGCCAAACGTATCTTATCGCCCTAATTGATTGTCCGGAGCTTCATAGACCCGGTTAAACCCGTTTCATCCCGCTAGAGTGAGAGAGTTATCACGGTTCCTCTCCCGAGTAATCCCGAGATGATAAGCACGGATGGAGGGATGATGGGAGGGTGATATGAGCTCGGAGGAGAGCCGAGATAAAACGATCGAGGGGGGTCTTCTTCTTCTTCTCTGGCATTTCGTGCGCGCGATAAGGAGGAGGAGGAGTAAAGGAGGAGGAGGGGGAGGAGGAGGAGGGATAGAGGGAGAGAGAGAGGGGGGCCGAGAGACCCCGCCGCGTTTTGACCCTCCGAAACCTCCCCGCGCACCGCACACCACCACCGCCATCACCACCAGTACTCCTCCTCTCCTCCTCCTCCTCCTCCTACTTCTTCTTCTTCTTCTTCTTCCTCCTCCTCTCCTCTCGAGGCTGAAAACACCATCGCTCATTCCCAGCCGTGACATTTTCCAGCCCGTCGCCGTACGCTGCGCGGACAGCGAGCACACGGAGCCAAAAAGGAAGGGACGCTTCTCTGTCCGTGTCCCGCAGCACCGCCACCGAGCATCCAGACCGCAGGCGGAGGAGGCGCTGCAGGAAGCCGCTGCAGGAAGCCGCCGCTCCCGTTCACCGGGTTTCTGGACTCCGCCGGACGCGACCCGAACAGGACTGGATACAGCGAACATTTACGCCTCGGTGGGACATTTTAGGCTACACCATTTACTGGAGCCGTGCGCGGGCTATTACCCAACACCATCAGCCAATAGCATTTAATAGGCTGCGAGCTTTATTGCCGCTAAGTGTATTATTAACCATTAAGCTTACATCGGCAGTAGCGCGCACAAGGATATCAACGTCCATAAAACCTCCACTCCCATCATAATGTTGTAATATTCAACGCGATGGGCTCGGAGTAAACACACGCGCGCACACACACACACACACACACACACACAAACAAGAAGCAGGTCTTTGCTGTTTTCTGTCCCCAGCATTGTGTTTTTGTTGGATCCTTACAGGCTGGTTTTGTTAATATGATGTTAATCGTGTTTGCAGCCTCAGTGCAAACGCGTATTAAAACACTATTTACTTTCATTTCCAGGACCCCAGGGACGGAAGCAAAGCCCGCTGGACGAGACGAGCAGCGCATCAGCATCTCCGGTGTAGGACTGGCTGTCGAGCCGCATGGAGAAGAGGGTAGGTCTGCTAATTTATTTCAAATGTGAGGATGGTTTAGCCCAGAGCCTGGCGGGATAATATATTTTAAATCACCACGGTGAAGGGCTAGCCTCATCAGAAAGACACCTTCATGGGAGCATAAGGTTGGGAATCCTCTTTGCACTGCCGGGTCTCCGCTCGGGTTTAGCAGCCATGCACAACAAGGCCCACTGGAAACAGACCAGTGTGGGCTGTACAGGCGTGGGCTTAATGTTTACACTAAACAACAGAAAAACATGCCAGCAGAAGCATCACAGACACCGACAAATCCCATTTTTTGGACTGTAAAATATATATTTAGAAATACACTAAATGTGTCTTTGAATGCACTTTAATTGTACTGTAAACAAACAACTTTCTAAACCCACCTTTAACCAATCATAACCCCTATTTCATGAGGTGAAATGCAGTTCAGTGGATGTTATATAACTCGCAGAGTAGGTGTCACTTCAGTTACTGTTGATGGGGATCTTATATTTAATCCTCCCCAATAATATGGATTTATTGTTGTGTAATGTCAGCCGGGCGTTAGAATGGCACACGAGGGTTAGTGTGGGTCATTAAGAGGCAGAGGAGAGGAGATGCAGCTCTTCAACTCGGTAAGTAGGTCAGTTTTTTTGCTACAGTGATTCAGAGGCATGGTGGTGGTGGTGGTGGAGGAGAATCAGGCAGTGGCTGACGGGCAGCAGGCGGACTGAGACCTCTGTGGAAGAGAGCAATTAGAGATGTACAGTGTGCAGACAGAAAATCACTGCTGTATGAAAACAAAGCAGAGCAGAGAAGAGAGGGAAAAGTCCATACACTGTACAGCGCGCGCACACACACACACACACACACACACACACACACAGAATCCAACTCAACCAGCAGCAGTTTAAAAACTAAATTCAAATATTCACAATCAAATAACTTTCTGCTGTTTGTTTAACAGTGTCACAGGTTATGTAAGCGGATTACTAAGCATTTAAAAGAGAAGCTGTTATATTTCACTGTCTCATTCGACTTTATATTCTTCTATTCTATTTTGTTCAGTAATAATAAACATACGTCTCTAATGTCAGAAATGATAAGAAAATCAAATGAAGATTGGTGGTCGATTGTGTGTTTTCTGGAAACGTGCCGGGACTCTTTAAGAGTTTAAAAAGGTGGCGTTGTTTTATAGCACTAAATGCAGAACTCGATCTCACATCTGTAACAAGTCCAGTTTTATTTGCTTTAAATACAGGAGTGATACTAAACATCTAACTGTAGACAGAACTATTATTTTCAACTTTAGGCAACTCATAACAAATGCGTGATTGCTTTTTAAACAGCCTACTTTGTATTTACGCGCGCGCTCGCTCGATTCGTTATAGTTTTCTCCAACATGTTGTTGTTCTCAGTCTTGTTTATTCAACCCAAGAGAAGAAAAAAACTACGAAACTTAAGGTAAATTCCACAGAGTTTTTGTTAGACATTTAAATCATTTCTAGAGGTAAAATTGTCCTGAAGCAAATCCACATTTCACTTGTATTTTCTAAAACACTATCTATTTTCGAATGAGGTCTGCTTGTTTTCTACAGGATTGTTTTTAAATGTAGAAAAGGGGCATTAGTTTAAGATAATAACCATTGTACTAAAATACAATTATGATGTTTACTAAGTTAAATGGACCCGTCATTCTTTATTAATAGTGAAGGAGGTTTATTATTTAGCTAGACTTTTAATAAAGTCTGAAATATGAGACGAAGCTGTGGACAAAATTAATGTCCTATTTTTTATTTGACACAATTCAATATTTCAGTCCAATATCAATCCATTTCTCCAAACTGATTGGTGTAACTCCAACACATCATGGTGTGTTGTCTGCTCTGGGCATACATCTTCAGCCGAAGCAGCCTAAACACGCCTGGCGGGCCTGCACTAACTTTTCTCCGTCTGTGGAAACAACACAATTAAAACGTGTAATGAAAATGTTGTCCTGTCACCTGAAGCCTGTTTACCAGCTCCGTGACTTTTTTAAAAAAAGGGGGGAAATTCTCGGAATTTGTCGACTTGTGCGCTTTGATCCGTTTGACGCAGAGAAACCCGATAGGGGCCGTGCGTAAAGAGAGACGCGCAATCCGATAGCGGTGATTGTGTTAATAGCCAGCCTCCATAAAAACTAGAAGGTGTCCCGGGCCAGGGCCTCATGGCAGGTGCTTTCTGTGATCCCGGTGGCCATATGGGACTCTGAAACTGAAATACAACAATTTGATAAGCCATTTAGGACAGTGGTTCCCAGGACGTGTTGGCAGAGGGATTTGCAGGAGGGTAGTGCTCGCACATGAAGAGGGATCATTTTATTTATCTATTATTTCATTTCCAGAGGTTAACACAAAGAGAATGTTTAAGAATAATTGCTTTTATGTTGGCTTTCACTGTTACCGTCTCACCACTTGCAATTATGCAGTCCACAAATACCAACAAAAACGGTCTGGAATTGGACACATTTGGACAAAATGGATGTCCAGACCACATTTAAAAAAGCGTACAAAATAAATAGAAATATAGTTTAAATTGCACATACTACAAATCTGAAAGAACAACTATAAATGAGTCACTGTCCCTGCAGTTGCCTCCAGACACACAATTCTGTAGTAAATCATAATCTCTTGTGGTAGCCTGCCTGGGGAATAATCTCCACAGAAAAACTAGGCTAAGCAGATCATAACTTATATGGCTTGGTTAAAATAACACACAAGTGAAAGGTGCCTGGGCCAGGCCAACTAGCAGGTGCAGTCCGCGTGTCTGTCTGTGATCCTGCGGCCCTGTGGGACAGCGCCGGGAGTCCCTTTAATCCAGCAGAAAGAGAAACAGAAGCAGATCTGCTGACCTGAGCAACGTCGCCTCAAAGACAGAAGCTGCAGTAAAGCACAAATTTGCTCCGTAACACAGAGAAGAAGAGGGGGAACAAGGGAGTCAGACATGTAAATTCATGATGCTGTGTACGAGTGCTGCTTGTGTCTGGCTGTATCTGTGCATGTGTGTGTGAGCTGCCATATGTGTGTCTGATGCACTGTGCAGAGTGTGTGTGCGTGTGTGTGTACGTGTGTGTGCGTGTGTGTGTGTGTGTGTGTGTGTGTGTGTGTGTGTGTGAGTGTGTGCCCCAGTGAGGCTGTCACAGCGGGTTGTGAGGGATGTCTCAGCACGGCTCCTGTCTAGTCTGAGTTTAGGAGGGAGGAGACAATATTAGCAGCTACATGCTCTGTCTCCCTCCAAGGATCTCATCCCCCTCGTTTCTTGTTTTCTTCCTATTCAAGAAATAATAAAGTAAATTCATAAAAAAATATATGTAAAAAAATAAATTTAAAAGTACTTTTTTAAATTCTTAACTTGCTGGGCATTTGTGAGGTAAACTAAGCTCATTTGAACAGGTTTCATAATCCTGAGAGTGTTCAGCAGCATGTGATCCTTCAGCTGAAGTGAAAGCAGAGAGATCGTCAAGGTCTTCTTAAGAGGGAATGTGGATATGCACACACACAACTAGTGTACAGTACACAAAACTGCAGTGACGTTGGTCCATCAATGTACACACACACACACACACACACACACACACACACACACACACACAGGGAGTAGTATATCGCCACAGTATATCAATGTAAATATTAGACGGAACAATTGGAGTAAAAACAAGTGCAGGCTTTTCTGACTGAATTGGATTTTGTTGATGTTGGTGTTTGGTTTGTTTTGCTTGCATTGATTGAGGGTTTTTTCACTACAACACTAGTGTCACTAAAATCTACATATATTTATGAATGTACACACGAAAGCTGAAACAATTAGTCAATAAACTGATTAGTGAATTGATAGAAAATTAATTAGCAACACTTTTAATTACAAATGCCAAAATTGGACTGGTTCCAACTTCTGTACAGTGAATATTTGCTGGTTTTCTTAGTTTTCTATGATAGAAAATTAAATATATTTCTGGTTTGGATGGTTGGCCGGACAAAACAAGCTAATTAAATATGTCATGTTGTCTGACATTTTAAAGAATGATTAATCAAGAAAATAATGAAAATAACTGTTATTTGGAGCCTTAATACAAACACACATACACACAAACAAACATGCAACATTAGATTCTTATTTTAAATGACAGCACAAATGTCCAGCAGTTCAAACACCAACAGTGCTGCAGATCTCCTAACTGAGAGTCCAGTAATCCGTGTCCCTGAAGCCCCCTGACAGCTCAGCCATATAATACAATCACAATAAGATTTGATGTCAGGCAGGCACAGATGTCCAATGTGTCTCATGTTTACTGTCTTTCCATCTAATTGTGTTTCAGTATGAAGAGCTGGTGCACTACTCAGGGTCTGAGGGCATGTCGGTGGGGGGGTACGGGGACGATGTCAGGCCATTTCCTCCCCCACAGTTTGGACCCACGATCCCCGACTCCCTCAAACATCACAAAGACCAGATCTATGGGTAAGCATGTTTGTGGAAACAACGATTTATTCAGCCTGTTGGTGGCTAGAAAATAGTTGTTTAAATTACATTTCTACTTTTAGCACTTTTAACATATATGTGTGTGTATGTGTACTGAATGTAAAAATACATGTGATGTGTTTACAGCTGTCTGTTTCATAAATACTGTGCTATTAAGTATCTTATAACACCTTGAATGTATCACATGTGAATGTATCATGTGTACACTGTGTCAACTGTTACTGTGTTTATGTATAGTATGTTAACTGTGTGTGTGGTGTGTGTGTGTGTGTGTGTGTGTGTGTGCGTGCAGTCACCCACTGTTTCCACTGCTGGCATTAGTGTTTGAAAAGTGCGAGCTCGCCACCTGCTCCCCTCGAGACTCCGTCTCCCTCTCAGCCACCTCCCACCTCCCTGGCATGACCAATCACAGCGATGTGTGCTCCTCTGAATCCTTCAACGACGACATCGCCGCGTTTGCTAAGCAGGCGAGTGACAGCCGTGAGAGCCAATCAAAGAACAAATTTCATTGAAAGTTTTTGGGCTTGTAATAATGCGTTTATTTTGTGCCGCAGATCCGTTCGGAGAAGCCCATCTTTTCTTCCAACCCTGAGCTGGACAACTTGGTACGATTCACACTGAAATATGAACACACTTTTCCACACATGCATTGTGGGATATGTGTTGATAAGTTATCCACATTCTGTTCTCCACAGATGATCCAGGCCATACAGGTTCTTCGCTTTCACTTACTGGAGTTAGAGAAGGTTGGTGGGAGAGAAGCATGTTTTTTCTTTAAACACTTTTTGCTCAATCTTACACTTGAATGGACTTGTTATTTGTTTGAACACTGTGTTAATTTGCTTGTGGGAAGGTCAAGTCTGACAGCGGGGACTTGTACGTCAGTTGCTAAACAGCACTATAATCCTATGTTATTTGTATTTCTGTTTCCATCTTATCAATGTTGTTAACAGTTGAATCAAGTGTGAATTATTTTGTCCAGTTATTAAAAACAGTGTCAACGTACGTGTGGGCAAGTGTCTGTTGTTTTCAGAGAGACTTCAACCTGTCCTTAAATGTTTACAGCACTACTATGAGCTTTGTAGGCACTGATTAAGAAGTGGTGTTTACAGCCTGCACTGAACAACATCAATCTGTTTCCGAAGGTGCACGACCTGTGTGATAACTTCTGCCATCGCTACATCACCTGTCTGAAGGGCAAAATGCCCACAGACCTCATCCTGGATGACCGGGAGGGTGGCTCCAAGTCCGACATGGAGGACTTCACAGGATCCTGCTCCAGTCTGTCGGAGCAGGTGAGACGAGCTGAATGTCAAACAGCACGGAGTAATGCTGTAGGGCGGACTCCACTGTCCACCTGTCCAGCGCCATCCACTGGATATCTGATTAATGGCCGTGTGTTTCATGACTTTCGTGTTTTCTCACCTGCTGGGTGATTCTCCATCTTCACATCACTTTACCTCCAACCGCCTCTCCATCTCTCTCTCCCTGCAGAATGCATCGTGGCTACGGGAGCCAGATGAATGTGCCACTACTCCTCTGGGAACACCAGGCACCTGTGGACTGCCTTCACTCAGCACAGCAGACAACTGTAGCGACACAGGTACACACTCTCTCTCTCTCACACACACACACACACACACACACACACACACACACACACACACACACACACACACACACACACACACACACACACACACACACACACACACACACACACACAAGTAAGTAA
>JAVQJD010076402.1:0-51372 GCA_036023655.1 Nannoperca australis
GTCTGTGTGTGTGTCTGTGTGCGTGCGTGAGATTATTTCGCAGTTCTCAGATCTTCTAGTTCCAGTTAGATGCTATCCCTGTTTGATGTAGTCCTTTAAAAGACATCAGAGCACTCTCACTCTCCTGTGTGTGTGTGTGTGTGTGTGTGTGTGTGCATGTTAGAGAGACACATCATCATCATTAGTTCGTTTTCAGACCCTGGGGCTTGTTTCCCATCCTCCTCCACCCATCTCAGTCTCTCAGAGGACGGTGTAATGAAAACACACAGTTAAGACACAAACCTCTCTGAAAGACCTGTTGACTCTCAAATCAGTGCTATCAGTAGACCTGTTGTGTTCAAGGGAAGTCGTCCTTTTTTGCAGTCAAACAATCAGGTGTATTAAAGATACATCACGCCTCCCACTGGGCCGGTGGACAAGCTAGACTGACAGCTGAGCCGGCACAGAGACACAAAGTAGAGCCACCAGTCAGCATCGAAACTGACCACTCAAGACACTGACTGGAACATTTTTAAGTGCTTTCACCCAACCAGCTTCATAACTACCTACAGTATCAGAAACGTTTGCTGCATTCACGTAGCATTCAGTCGAAGGAGAAGAACAAGACCTCTCATTATTACAAAATATGAGCACACATTGTTTCGAGATGATTGCCATCGCTAGCCTCACAGTCGCACCAGATGTGGACATTGAGCCTAAATGAACAGTTTTTATACAAGTGAAACCAGATAAAGTGTATACTGTAGCTCCTTCTCCATTTTGTTGAATCAGCTGTTTTACGTGTGATAGTTTTGCAGCCATTTGCCACCACTCTGCTGTTCTGTAGTTCTGTAGAGAAGCTGTCAGATATTCCCTAAGTCTCCCCAGACTCATAATTACAACTGGATGGATACATCACATCTATTTAGCTGATGCTTTTATCCATGGCAGCTTACAATCGGTGAATTCAACCACGGGGAGTACATCAGCTTCATCACATATTCTGAACTGCTGCAAGTGCTGCATGATAAGCTTGTGTGTCCAACGCGGCAGGAAGGTAGCATGTGTTTCCTGGGTGGAGGTTTGTTTCGTGAGCAAGCCAGTGTGTATAGATAAGAAGTAGAAGGTTTGAAAAATGAGCTGGGTTGCATTTCAGATTCTGAAATAATTTGACGAGCTGTATGCAATAAATGTATATCTTTATGCACACAACGTTTCTGTGTATGTGCACAGGCAGGTGTCATCATCACTAAACAAAAAAACACATATAAATGTAAATATGAATTTCTCCCAGTTCTCTAAAGCACAGGAGATGCATGCAGTTTCATTTCTTGCAGACAGATAAGATGTGATGGTTCCATTAGTTCCCTGTGAATGTTTCTGTGGCGTGTGCTCATACATGACGGCACCTCCTGTGGTGCTCAGTGAAGAACCTGTCCTCAGCATCCTCAGCATCCTCAGCTGATACACTGTTAGTAAAAACAACAGGCCGTCATGTCTCATCTCAGACAGCTCAGCTTTGCTTTGTTGCTTAGAGACTGAAATTGTTTGCAGAGATGCCGGCTGAACAAATATCATCCCTTCTCATTACTGGAAACATTACCTCCCAATAGGCGCCTCTTTCATTTTTTACCCCCTTTTTCAGGCCTCATTAGCAATGCAGAAGGTAGCGGTTCTCTAATGGCTGAGGCAGGCACAAGGCATCTAAAGGCTAACGCTCAAACGCTTAATGCTGTTACTCCCTCAATGGGCCGTCATCTCCAGCAGCGAAGTCTTTAACTTGGCAAATAAATGTTAGTCCTTCATGAGTACATTTTGTGTCATTTTCAGTTGCGTTTTTTATCTAAGAAATGATGATGATGTAATGCTAGCTCTTTTCCCCTCCCGTTATGTGACTTACATTAGTAGAAGCAGTTCGGTGTAAGTCTGAGCATTTCAAAGAAGCAAGTCCCAGTGCACACACGGGGGTCCGGTCGAACCAGCTGTGAACCTCAAAGAGCTTTTAAACTCTGCATGCTGACAGCTGGAGCACATCAGTCATCCCCAGTGGCATCTTGGTACCACTTTGCATCCAGTTACAGCTCATCACAAACTTCCCTCCAAACAATACCCACAAGTGACTTCAAGTCATCAAGGAGCCTTTTAAAGATCAAACTTTGCAACACGCTGCCATTAGCAGTAGTGTACTTCAGAGGAAAGCTTGTGCTGTATGCACTACCTACTTTGCTTGCTCTCTGTTTCTTCCCACCTTTGCAGAAAACAAGGGAAACATTGTATTGTATCTGCTGGAGAGCACTGTTGCATGCTGGGAAAGAAGAGGTCACATTCTTCACCCCTGTGCTGGTTTGGGAAAGCGAGCAGATTATAGAGGCAGAGCGATGTTTTCCACTCGAGCTGTTCTGTCTCTGTTTTGTGCCTCACAAAGGAACACACATGTCGGCTCCTCTGTCGCCTTCTGTCCATTTATGTCTCTCTTTCTTTTTTTTTTCATCTTCAGTAAGATGCATTGCAAATTGGGTGAAGGAGTAAGAAGCATTGATTAATGAAAGGAGAGATGTGAGGAGAAGGTTGGAGGTGGAGAAGCTAAATTAACAGCAAGTGGCAGATGCAGAGCAAGAAGCTCTATAATCACTGTTAAATTACCATTATGCAACACTTTTATTATTACTTCCCTCAGTGGTTGTCCATTTATTCCTCTTTCTGTACCTGATATAGCATATTGCTAAGGATCATTAGTGTGAAATGTGATATTCTTTCTTAGCTTTTGATTTACAGTTTATGTGCAGGACCCTTCAAAGTGTATCAACTTAAGTTACCTAAACGTCAGGCTGCTTACTTTGTGTTACACCTCCAGTTAGATAAATTATGGCTTTTAAAAATGTGTTTCTTCATTTTATTTGTTAGTATTTTTATGTTCCCCTGCTCTCAAAAAAGTGTTTTAAATGTGAAAATGCTTTTTTTTTTTTGCAGAAAAACACATCAGACACACATTATTGTTGCTAGCTGCCTGTTTGTATATATGTTTTAAGACATGCCGGGAGGGGATCATTACACATGTCTTAATACATGTCTTTCAGAAGTCTGAAACACTGCTTGGATCACTGCTGCTCGCTCATCCACCACCTTGTTTCTCTCTCCCGTCTTTGTGTGTGCTTTCAGTTCAAGGTGGATGGCGAGTGGTGGACATGGATCGACTACGAGCGTTTCCAGGAGCTGGTCCAGGCTCACGAGGAGAGCGGGGGACAGCAGAGCTTCTCAGCCTTGGACTACGTAGCCAAGACTCCCCGCTGGGCTCTGTTCGGAGCCAGCGAGCAAGGTTTTGACCCCGCCGACACACGCTTCCAACGACGCAACAAAACCAAAGACATTTCAGGATGTTGATAGAGAGAAAGAAAGAGAGGTAGCATGTGAACTCTTTCTCCCTCTTTTCATTTAGCTTCAATTTGGATCCTCCATTTTATTTGCTTCACCCTCAAGATCAGCCAGAAACTGCCAGACTGACTTCCTTTACACCAAGTGTCCAGACATTCCCTTTCACGTTTACTTTAATGCTTCTTTAGCTTTGCATATGTACATAGATCTTTTATACTTTATTATAGATATCCATGGCTTTGATCTGTGTAACCATCTGGAAGCACTTGGGAAGGGTTGCACTCTTAAAGTGGCTTCATTAGCAGCCTAATGTCTGACTTTTTTGATAATCCACTTCTAGTTAGGCAGCTGTACAGCTCAGGAAATGGTTAGCATGTAAGACGTAGCTCCTCTTGTCGCCTGTGGGAGCGACACATCTTTCCCAGACACCTTTGCTCTTCCTCCCACTTATTAGGACGCTGGTTGTGTTAACTTGGCAGTGAGAGACTCAGATGCAGAACTGGCACAGAGATTAATAAACTGCCATTGTACAAAAGTAAAATATTCATCCAACACACAAATGTATGCTGTCTGATCTACATTCAGCCACCATCGGGGATTAGGTCTGAGTATGAAGAACAGCATCATATGTCTATCTCATGTACGCCTCCAGCATGTCAGAATAAAGCCTTTACTCATATTTTAATAAGTCAAGATGTGAAAAATCAAGTCCGTTTTAATTTCTTTGATTTGAATGTAAATCCAGGTGTAAAAGTTTAAGTCCAGTTTGATTTGTTTTGTACCGCGGCTCCGTGTTGGGAGAAGCAGCAGGTGTGTATCACTGTAATAAATGCATTTGAAATACTCTGCTTTGTCATATGTACATTTAAATCCAACACACACGCAGTGCACATGTGTCATGCTGTATTTCTTGAAGACATCGTATTGTCATTCTCTTTTCTCTTTTGTCTTTTTTTTTTTTTTTTTTACTGGCAACAAAGTGGGAAGTTGACATTTTAAGAGTACAGTAATTGTGGCGAAAGCTCTCTGGGCTGCACTTAGAGGCCAACAGGAGAGCTGTAATTGAACAAGGATGGAGGCAGAGGTGAAGTTCAGAAGTTATACAACTGTATTGTAGCTTCTATTATTCATTTTTAAAGGGATTTTCAGTATCTTTAAACCTGGATCCTATTTTTACGTATTTTGATGTCTAAATGACTAATAGGTACAAAACCTTGTGGAATTGGTCCAGTTAATCGCCGCAGTTGCAAACACGGGGAGATCCGACACTGTTTAGAGTCTTTTTTTAATATACATTTCATGATGTAGACACGTCCCAACCATTGGCCTCAGGTTCAGGGATGATTTAAAACAGTAGATGGTGTGTTGAGCCATTTTCAGCCCAGATGCATGTTATATCACAGTACAGTCACATCATTTAGTTTACATCTTAAAACACATGTTTAACTGTGTCGTACCTCTTTAACAAAAATGTCTATCTCTAGGGATCCTTCATCGGAGAGATGATGGATGGCTGCTGCACAAAATGGGAATATACTCACATTTTCCATAATGCAAAATGCTTATTAAGATCCTAATAGTCATTTTCTCTCATGACTCTTGTTCTTGTTCTTCAGACTTTTTAAGACTTTATAAACCGTCTCAGCATGGATTCAGATATAAGTAAGTGGTCTTGAAGTGGGGCTGAGTTTGTAGTGACGTGAGACAACACTCCTCAGCGGGTAAACCGTATGCGATTGAGGTCAACGGGTGTGAAGTCATGAAACTAAATTTGCAGCGGTAAGGGCACTGCCTGGAGATGGTAAAATGGCTCCTGGGGGATGATGGGTAACGACTATTGCCCCAGGGGACACTGGGTAACATGTTGCAGAGGTGCTGGTGCATCCTATGCCAGTATTTGTTGGCAACAGTTTGTTGAGATCCCATTTAAAAAACCACTGTTGGACGTGTAGCAGGAACCCGCAACCTGTTGTCACTACTATGTGTACGTATGGTGTGAAAGCTGCATCACCTGTGAATGTTTGGGGGAAATTAGTTGATTTGTGGATGTTTGTCGTTCGAGTATTTCTTCCACAGCTGGTTTAATAAACGTTTCCCACCTTTGACATTCCGTTCCTACTTGAGCACTGAAGAATATAGATTTTATTTTCAGCTCACCTTCGGCGCAGGGTCTAAGTCACCAGATACACCATCTACCAGAGAGAGATACCATATGCTTCCACCGGAGAGGGGGGGAATGGAAGTATGTGTTTCTCCACAGCACCTTGTGACTGGGTTGATTAAGGGTGAAGTGTTAATGGCATGAGGGACAACATGGAATTTATTTAAAAATGTTTTATTCTGTCCACAGTGGAATAGATTCAAAATGCTCGTTGTCCTGTGACTCTGACGTCTGCATTCTTGTGTGTTTTCGATGTTTGGTGGAGGCGGATTTAACCGGTTTACTCAGTTAAAGACACTCTGAGTGCTTTTGCTAAATGACTGAAGTATATATAGATGATGAGTTGTGCTTGAGATGTTTACCAAATGTTACTGTGGAGCATGTTTTCTTGTTTTAGCGGCACGTGCACAATGTCTGATAAAAGCATGTATGGTTATGACATAGCTTCTGTTGCCATTCAGTAAATCTCTCTTTAAACTCTAGAGATCGAGAATTCATTTAACAAAGAGGCCATTGAACTACACACAACAATAAGACTCTAATTGAATATGAGAAAAATAAAGTAAAATACAGGAAATAGGAGGAGAGCAGTGTATCATGGCATTCGTGGCCTGTCTCTGTTCTCTCTTTATGTCACATCATAGACATTGTTACAGATTGTTACGGTTTTATCATCCAAATATTTTTCTGGGTGCAGACCACAGCCCCCAGAAGTGTGAGATGAATTTTTCATATTGTGAATGCATGCAGTGATCATTTTTGAATGAGAAATGTGTTTTTATCTTCCTCCAGTTATCCTCCCTTAACACCAAAGAGACAAATAATGAATTATTGAGTCCAACTGAAACAAGAAAGACTTCAGTAATTGTTTTTAACTGAAAGAGTGCATGATTTGTAGGAGGGCTGAGAGGAACAGAGAGGAGATGACATCAGATGTCATTGTCTTTCGTAAATGTTAGTAAATTTGTTCATATTAGTATCACACACACACACACGCATTGCTGAGTTGTTTCATATTTTAAATCCCCCAAACCCTTAATAAGTATTTAGTTAAAACATATGTGAAGCTAAACACACATACACACACACACACACACTTGGCTGTGCCCAGACAATGACAGATGGAGACTTAAATGGCTCCAGTTTATCCAAAATGCTTTGCACTTTAGTTCCTTCACTGAGTTTGGTGCACAGTAAAGTGCCTTTTGAAAGCAACGAGTCGTTTTTGGCATCTAGAAAATGGATTGTATTTATGTTGAAGAATATTCCCAGTAAGGTTTGGTGTCCTAAAATAAAAACAGGAATGTTTTATTGACAGGATTTACATTAAAAGCTGAACATGTGTCCACAAAGTCAGCCTAATAGTCTCACAGGGTGATATGTCAGCTTGGTCGTCTGTCATTGTGTCCACTGAGCTCACAAACGGTCACTGCCCACATACAGACTGTTGAAAAGCAGCTGTAGGTGGTGATGTTTGTCCCAGAGGTTCTCTCATCCATCGTCTCACCTGCTGGCGGTGTGTTCAAGCTCAGAGTCGGCCTGTGACGGCGCCGCTGGAAACTGTTTGTGTCCATGTGTCATGCTTCCTGTGGGCTTCCGCTCTGCACTCGGACTCGGGGATATTCTGTATATTTATAAAGCTGATGTCTTCAATGTTTGTCTGCATGCATGCCTAATGATAATGTGCCTACACTCGAGGGTATGTGGAAGTGATAATGGCTCTTGCAGATAGCTGGTAAATGTGTTGGAGGATGTTATCTGTGTGATTCTGTGTTTGTCAGATCGTGATGGGGAGAAAAAAAGGCTGTTTGCTTAACTGGAGAGTGTTCACAGACTCAAGCCATTACTCGATGCCCCTTCTTCCCTCAGCTCCTGTGTGTATATGCACATTTACATTTATAACCGTGTATGCATCTGTATGTGTATGTGTGTCCTGTTTGGGCCAGATGTCCAGAAATTCTGGGCTCCAGCAGTCCTCCGTTGCTCTGCTCCTTCTGTCTGTCTGTGTCCGTCAGTGCTTTATATTCTTCTCATCTGAAAATGCTTATATCACAGTATTATTATATTATATTACTTCTGAAGTATTTATCATTCCAGCTGAATTCCATTTTTACTTTCTCCAATCCTAATAATGTTTTCCTCTACAATAATGTGGTAAATAATGAATGTAGTGTAATAAAAGCAGTCATATCTGAGGTGCTGCTGTGTTGATGGACCACAATTCATTTTTCACTTGAAGCGTCAGTGGAGCTCAGCTGTGATCGCTAATGTTCTGTCAACAGACAAACACACCTGACCTCCTGCGTTGTGGGAGTTCACAGTTAATTTCACTACTTCAGCTCACTCACTTCTGTCACTTCTCATGTGCTGTCCTAATAACTTACATAACTTAAATGTGCAACTGGCTCAAAACTGACATTTCCCCCCAGAAGTGTTCGGCTGCCGCATCATTTTCTGCCTGCAAGCCGCTGCCTTGTGTGAGACAGTTGCTGTGGGGAACGACCTTGAGTAGCTCATGTGCTAATCCCCTCTTTAAACAAAGTGACTCAATTAACCAAACGGCCGCCTAACGAAGGCATCGCCTCGCATATTGATGCTTTATTTTCCAAGGAGGGTTTGTATTCTAATGGCCTAATGAATTCTCGCCTGACAACTGACTGCTGGTAAATCACACAGCAATGCGATGAATCATAGAAAATCTGTCTCAATAATGAGTGTTGAGATGCGTTCAGTGTGCGGAGCGATTAGGAGAGATGTGTGCTAATTGCCTGCTGTGGTGTCCTGGATCATTCTTTTTTCCCCTCCAGGCTCAGCTGTCATACGCTCGGTTTCACAACTCATAGAATAAAGGGGAACAGCCTGCGCAAAGGTTTTGCAGGATCGCTCTAAAGATTAAGGCCCTCACTATCTTCTGTGCATGTGCTTGTTATTCATTTTCTTCAGATTACTACATTTAACTGCGGCTGAACTGATAGCACTGATGTTGACCTAAAATGAACTGTGGTTGTCTTCTCTAAATTTGACACGATGCAAAGCAAATGAATATGCAACAATCACCACCTGCAGTAAAATGAAACATTATCACAGTTCTAGGGTCATTTTTAATGCTGTAGGTTGTGGTGTTGTATTTGACTGTAATGTAGATGTGTTTGGTAGCGATATACTGTATTACAATCCAACCACCTCAACTACAGCTTAAAATATGACTTGATTTTGATGAAGTTGTTTACAGGAGTCTGTCATGTTCTGTGTTCGTGACACACGTCCATGGAAGACTGACTGACTTTTATTTGCTTCCAGTTGATTTGTCATTGAGGATTTGCTTTGCTTGCACAGTAGATCTTGCATTAAGGTATTAACGAGATATCATGTTTTAATTGTACGTACATGAGCTGAAAGAGCACAGAAAAAATATGCGTTTTCACTTTAGCTTCATTTGCATAAAAGATAGAATTTATTTACAAATGCCCAAAATAAGAAATGGAGCAAATGTGAAACGTTGCGGTGGTGTTGCACAGTTAATCAAACTGCGTTAAAATCCAGCGGGTAAATGGAATCGCCCTTGGTTGTTGCCCCCTGTTTGAAGCAGGAGTGTTTACAACCAGTAGCTGGTTATAAATAATTTCCCCTGGGCACTGATGGAAATGGATATAACACCAGGTTTGGTTTCCAGTAGCCCTGCAGCAACAAAATGACGTTTCCACTCTGGATTATCATTGATTTACCGTATTTAACAGTATAGACTATTAACCGTGGTCTGTGGGTAGTGACGTCCCAACTTCACGTTCACTAGTATCTTTGTCTACTAGCACATTCATTAAGAACATGAAACATTGAGAGAGAGAAAGTGACAATCAAAGAAATGTAAACCGTGTGGATGACGCCAAGAAACGCCAAGAGGCGAATAAAAAACAAATAAGATAAAGATTAAAAATAACTCTGAGGATCTTACTGTCCCACAGAGAGAGTGCATGTGTAAGAGAGATCACTGGTGGGTATCAGGCGATGCAAATTGTCCTGTAACCTTTGTGTCCTGCGGTGTGTTATGTCTGATTGATGAATGAACCACAGGCAGGTTAGAGGCGAGCAGCCAGGTCGCTCTGTGAGCTGAATCGCACTGAGCTGATTATTTTCTATCACACAGGCGGACTGAAATAAAGACCTGGGACTCGTGAACACAGAGTTGGTACGTGTGTGTACCTATGCTGCCACCGACTGAAGGTGGCTGCAATAGGTTTGTTCTGCGCACACATTAGTGATCAAAGCTGTTTCCTGGTCATTCACTGTGAATTCAGATGAAACTGTGGAAAAGTATCATTTGATTAGTTTAAACCTCTAATCATGAATCAATTAAAAGCAGCAGACTAAGCGTGCCAAGACTAGGAGTAGCCTTCCTTTTCTTTACTACAGCCACGTCCTCCATCTTCTCTGTGGGATCTCACTCACTCCAGAAGTGACATGTAGACCCTCCAGTGGGTTCTGTGTCTGCTCGAGGGTCTCCTGCCCAAAATACTTTGCTGTCCAGCTGTAAAACGTTACATTTATGTTTCCTGCTGTCTGTGGTTTGGCCCACCGTCTGCTGTACATGATTGAATATACAGTATGGATTCAGGCAGGTTGCCAGGCCTTAGAGCTGAATCTCAGTCTGCTGATCAATTCTATAAAATAACAAAATAAAGACAGACTCCCTGTCACAGCTGACTAGACACGAGTCGAGAATCTCTGATAAATCTGTCATTATCATTGATGCCACAGAGGTGAAAATGTGGATCAGGTTGGCTGTATAATGTTGCAACATGTGGTGTTATGCCTCATTGCATTAGAAGGAGAACTGTTATGCATATAACAGGGTTCATCAACTGGCGGCCCCCGGGACACATCCGGCCCACCAAAGCTTCTCATCTGGCCCGCAGAATATAAATGAATTGGGAAAATGAGAGGAGGAACAAATGCGCTACGCATGGCCTGGCATAATGACAGGATGGTCCAGTGGTTAGCGCTGCCTCCTCACAGCCAGCAGTTCTCAGCTCAAACGCACTGGTCAGCAGCAAGCAGCACAGGCCATGCTGTTTTTTTATTCTTTTATCAATGGAACACAGCTTGTGGCATATTTTCACTCAAGAAAGGCAACAAACTTGTAGTTTTCATTTAACATTTCTCACGACTCACGACGACAGTATCACAAATGTAGTTGCAATGTAAGAAACATGTTTGTGCACATGATGCCATGATGAGTGAAGGCTGCACACAGGAGGTACCTGCACTCTTGCTAACCTTTTCTTGAACTTGTCTGAAACATGCTGAGCTCTGTATTTGCTTCACTGTGTAGATTGGCAACACCCCAAAGGGTTTCATTCAGACTGAAAAATATGCTCACAGCTCTCACTGAGGGCCTAAGGAAGTCTATTTGTAAGAAAAGGGGAAAAGAAAAACATGGAGTAACACCCATAAGATTCTTTTTGCAGTCCAGAACAGTCAGATGTGTGTGTTTTAGAAAAGGGAAGATATATATACATTAATCTGATTAATGTCATCACTAAAGAAGTGAACTGCTACTTTGATCAGTAAGTTCGCACTCATGTATATTGTACAGCTAGAGAACAATATGTGTGTATTATATAATGTAAACACTCTCACTACCATGCAAATCTGTCAACGGCAAACATTTGTTGATCTGCAAACAGTCAGCAGTCAGCACAAGGACACATCTTTCCCTCAAGTAGGAGCAGAGGGTTGGTACAATGAGTCTTTAATCTCCAGTGTGCCTGCCTCCTTTTCTTTGTTCCTTTGGGATCAATAAGATGCATGTCATGTTGCATGACACTGCTACAGTTATAGTTTATCGGAGCTCGGGCACGACATGCCATTTGACATGCTGCATTTCTTTGTGTTAAAATAAAACTAGATGGCTTGTTGTGTTGAATAAACAGAATATTGGAGTGATCATGAGAGCTTTTGTGTGTGTACAGAGTAACTGTGAATCCCCTGTCTCTGCACATGGACACTGTGTTAAGCACATGACCAGTCACAGAGCACAGATGCCTCACATTTGGTTGTTATCCGGATAAACTGTGAGCAGCGAGCTTGGCAGAAATGTGATTGACCAAATAAAGAAGCAGGAGGATTGTGCTCTTACGAGCGTGATTCACCAGGTGTGGTGAAAGTAAAGGAAATGTCAACATGCAGTAGCAAAGGCTCCTGACGGTGACATCAGGCAAAGCTATCTAAGATACCATCCCAGTATCTGTGAATTATTTCAGTTTGGATCGTGATTATTGCAGCATACAGATGAAGTCGCTGACATTTTCTGCTAAACATTTTCAGAGCTCTTGCAACATGTTGAAAAGCTGCAGTCAATCGAGAAAAACACCACTTCAGCAGGCAACGCAGTTCAACATAGGATGAAGGTCATCATACAGAATAAAAAGCACAGCTCTTGTGAGAAATGACTGGAATGAGCACCATATTTCTTCCAGCTGTTTGTGTATTGTTATGTGTGTTTGAGTGACCTCTGGGGCTCAGCTTAGACTCAAGTATGGGGATGTTTGTTGTACAATAAAGATGCACAATGGATCCAGTATTTATCTACTGAAAGTAATTAGTTTCATAAATCAGTCCTCAGTCAGTTAAGTCTACCTGGATAATGAAGGGTAACTGTGGGTGGATATTACTGTATGTTACCATGTCTTACTGGAACAAAAACATCAACAACAGTTGCTAACCCAGGATTAAATCTCAAAGAACACTTGGAAAACTGCAAACACACGACAGACCCCGCCTCTCCTTGGGCAGCTGGTTGTGCAATAGGAGTTGTGGGGGATGGGAATGCAATTACAAAAAAGGACATACATAGAAATAATAGACATTTGGAGTTCAACAAGGGTACAAGTCCAGTTCAGATAACAAGACCTACTATAGTAGATAATAAGTCCTTGGAAGGAGGTCAATGAAAATGCTTGAAATGCTGCAAATCAGGAGACTTCTGTCATTTTATTTGTGCACCTTGTTTGTGTCACTTTGTTGTGGACACACCTGTACCTCTCTGTCTGCACAGCTGAGCCCCGGGTTTACATCATACCTGAGTAACAGATGGGTTTTTATGCAATGCATTGTTAAAAACTTTGCTAAACAATTTTAATTTTAACTGTCTATAATAATTGATAGATACATACATTGTGTATTCTTCATTGCTTGAATTCTTTACTGTAATATGCTGCATGAGAATGCCACTTCTCAAGCCCCAGAAAGGTTTTAGGCAATTCTGTATGTGGAAATAAAGAAATAAAACTAGAAATGATTGAATTGTTTTACTGTGGATAAGTGACAGGCGACAAAATAACATACAATAGAAGAAACACGGCACAAGACACTGGTTAAGAACATACTTTTGATGATGTTGCCGTGGGCTACCGAGCCATCAGCCAGACTGATGCTTGACTGCCTGAGGTGGTGTTTTCTTTCCTGAAGTTGCCACAAGGCAAGGTGGTTGGTAGAAAATAGATAGAAATGTCGTCATGTATAGAAGATGCAGCTACTGAAGGTTTTCTTCCATCTTCAGTGCTTCTTTGAAATGTTAGTTTTATATAGTGGATGCGTCATTTCACTTGATCCTCTTGAGGCATGCAATAGGAACTTTAAACCATCATGGCAGATCAAATGTCTTTTGGACACTGCACAGACTGTAATTGTCTCAGCTGAGTATACTATTGATCTTACAGCCAATACTATTCAACTTGCAGACAGTGTTCTCTATACGACACAGCTGCAGATGTCAGTATAATTAAAAGATTATGCACGATACAGACATTCTTGCACCAGGGCTACTTGCTGTGCGAAGGACAAGTTCAGTGCAGCACTCCAACAAGAAATGCAACAAAATGTCTCTTCAGCCCTTCAGAGATCACAGTCCCCAAAAGTTACAGACATTCAAAAGTTTGAATTAGAAAATCTGCTTTAAAGCTGGCTGAAATGCTGAGCCAGCGCTCTCTTTTACATATTGTCATTATATAAAAAACAATTACAGAACTTATATAATAAATCACTATATTCTCTCCACTTCAAATCATATGCTTTCATTGATGACTTGTAATTCTCAGGCAACAGGAATATTTTCTCACATTTACAGACCTCTCTGACCCGCAAATTTAAAACCAATTACATACTGTTCACCCTCTGTTCGTAGGCTGATCAAGAAACTGGAAACTAATCCGTTGTTGGTATTTGGGGTGAGGATGTCAGCTGAATGCCTCAAATATAAGTAGAGTTCAATAAAAATACCACAAAACTAACTAGAAATATTCAATACCAGTCTATACAGCCTCGGTTGCCGTGGAAATACAGCAACTTTGTTTTGGTCCCAGCTCCTTCTGTCAGTCACCAGGAAGCTGCAGCATGTGGACTGACTGCACTGTGTTCCTTACTCACAACTCAAAAGTATATTTACTTCCGTACTGACTCATTCAAAAATGTTGTAATTGGTTTATATTTATTTATTCATATTTGCCTGTTTATTTGTGTTGCCTCCTCACAGCGAGAATCACAAAGCAGACATTTTACGCTCTAAACTGCACGTAGGTGTGAATCTTAGTGTGAATATGTTGGACTGTCTGTGTGTGATGGACCAGCAACTTGTCCTGAGTGTTCCTTGCCTTTTGGCAATGCATGCTGGGAAAGGCTTTAGCCATCATGATCATGAAAGGGAATAATCTGCTACAGAAAATATGAATTATTGTTGTAATGCTGATGTCTATTACCAGTGTGCTCTGTGGCCTTTCTCTGATTTTCTCTTACTTTTTCTGTATAATTACCATGTCAGCTTGGACAATAATCATTTAATATTCACTGTGTGTCTGTGTTTCACAGTGGTGTCGGTTCAGTTTTAAAAAGAAGATCCTTCAATTTGTTGCAGACAAAGATGCTCAGCAGCCAGAAGCTTTGTGGTCCTCAGCAGCTGTCAGGCGGTATCAGTGAGGACAGCAGATCCAGAACAGAGTTATTGACTCATTAGATTACATTTTGAAAAAGTTGAAGCCACAGCAGGAACAGAGACACTGTGACTCATTCCATCACACACACGCACGCACACACACGCACGCACGCACGCACACAACACACAGACGCTCGGACGTGCAATCACACTTACACGTGCACATACACACACCTCATGGTGATGAGCTTTCCAAGGCTGAACTGGTGTAGGAACTGAGCACAGATTGGATATGTGATACATGGTGTGTGCTGTGTGTGTGTGTGTGTGTGTGTGTGTGTGTGTGTGTGTGTGTAGAAGTCTGCATGAAAGGAGGAAGACAGAATAGCTGAGTGTCCCCTGCATGCGGCACATATTAAACCCAAACCTAATAAAACTGCTAAGACTGCAAAGTTCTTTCTCCAAATTGCTTAAGTAATGATTTATCAAGTGCGCTTGTTTACTTGTTGCAGAATTCCTCTCCCTCCTTGTGGTGATGTACATTTTTATTGTTTTTTATTATTCCTTTTGGGGAAACATGGTTATGCTGTATCAGCAGTCATTATAACCATTAAAGAATGAAGGCAATCCTGATTGAAGTGTTTTACCCGTGTTAAAATCTCCTCAGAAGCAGAATAACTGCTGTTCTTTTGGCTCTTATAAATGAATGAAATATATATAGTGCACAACCACTGGCTAAATCTCAACAGCAGCTCTCTGTAATGCTGCTATCACAGTGCACTTGAACTGCAGACTGTGTATTTTTAGGATCTACACAGGGTACAAACTTACAGGTTGTTCCTGTACATATGCGCTCGTAATAGCATGCGGGTCACATGACCAAATCAATCTGCATGTAAATCATAGGCCCGGGTGATTGGAACCTACAATCAGGTGAATCAGTGTTTTTCTATCACAGCTCTGATTACAATGTGCAGTACACTGTAAAAATGTAACGGTTGTATAAACAGTCATTGGTTACAGCACAGCAAGCACAGAAGTATTGCTGTATACACAGTGTGTATCTGGAACGTTTCTTTCTCTCTTCTTTTCTACCTCTTGCATCATCCCTTACAGACTTTACACAGGGTTCATACCAAGTCTTTAGAAATATGCTTGAATTTAAATATATTCCTTAAAAATGCTTCATTTCTCAACCTAATCTGCTGTTTCATCATCGACACAATGATCATGTAAACCAAACAAAAGTTTTAATATTTAAAATGAAACGATCCTGTCGCCTGTTTGTTGTCTCCTGGCATTTATTGCAACAACTAAAGGCTTCGAGAGTCTGGACATGTTTTGGTTTAGGTACTTTGAAAGTGGTTGAAAGTATTTTACTCTTTAAAGAGCTATACAAAACCTGTTTTATCTGTGGTTTCCACTACCTTTACAAACTTCACACACACACTTTTTTTTGTGTAAATAACAGTATTATATTATATATATATATATATATATATATATATATAAAGTTTACAGGTATTAAAACATCATTAGCTAACCTACTATATCGATTAACCAGGTCTGTTTTGACTTGCTCCCCAATTTGAGCTCTTAAGAGTCTGAATCTGGGGCTGAATCTTCCTGTCCATATAATAAAATGTCTTTGATCAAGACAGCGAATCCCAATTTGACCTGGGCTTGCAGGGCATGGTAACATGAAAATATAGCTCAGTGGCGGACTCAGGCTGTTTGAGGTGCAGGGGTGAAAATAACTGCTGTATGTGGTGCAGTATATGGCACTGTATTGTGTTTTATTCACTGGAAGGGTACCCGTTATGCACTGGATCATGTTTTGTCCACTAGGAGAGCACCCTAGAGGGCAATTTACCATGTTTTGTCCACTGACTGGGCAATGAAAAGTGCATTTTATAATGTTTTACTTACCATAGTGGCATCCGGGAGGGCACTTGGTCACAACCAAAAAAGATGACATATTTCAGAAGGTGTGAATTGTTACCTCCGTGTTTAAAGGTTGTACGGTGACATGTTCAAGTTCATTGTTTTGTTCAAACAATAATAAAAAACCTCTAAGTATTCAACTAAAAAATGTGTAAAACAGATTTGAGAAGTGTTTGCCATTTTCCCTTGATAATTTACCATAATGATCGATTCACTATCAACACTGTTGACAATTAATGTCCTGTCAATACACAATGGATTAATGGCTGAATCGTGGATTGTGTAGTTTACTGATCATGTCAGCATTTCTGTGTTATGTAACCCCTTCAGACTGTTGAAAAAGCATCTATGCCTGGCTGCCACATGGAGCTGATAAAGTTAGAACTATTTCTAAGGTCTTTTATGCTGGATGTGGGTGTTTGTATGAATCACTATCTGTGTGTTTGTGTTTTTCTTTAGGTGTTCGGGGGGCGTTGAGGTGATGCAGGTCCCCCGGTCATCCCAGTGGAGGAGCCAGCTAACGACGAGTGGCTTTGGCTGCTGAACGCCTCCCCCCCACCATCACCACCCACATCCCTACTTCGTTCCCTCCATCTCTGATGGCTCTATGGGGCGTCGTCAGCCTCAGCCTTCACTGCTGGGTGTGTTTACGGACTGCAGTAACAGCAGCAGCAGCAACAGCAAGCCTCCCCAATGACAAGCCCGGGGGCCCCCTGGACTGGCTCCTGTCTGATAAAGGGCCCTTCCACCACTCCCCAGAGTACATTGACTTTGTGGAGAAGAACCGGCAAGGCTTCTCCACCAGATACAAGATATACAGGTGAGTCATGACTGCAGGATGAAGAGGCACTTCACACTGGATAACATCTGCAATATCACTACTCCTAATATTATATGCATGACACATCTCCCAGCAGACGCATCAAACAGTCTCTAGTGGTTGACCTTTGGAAGATTGTCTGTGTGTGAAAACAGGCTACACACATGATTATGTTTACGTTATGTATATGTGTGACTTTGTGAGTTATTAGTATAACTTACAAAGTCACATTATGTTGTCTTTTTCAACAGCCTGTACTCGAAAGCACTCAAGAGCTGTACTGTAAGATTCAACTCATTTAACATGAACAAACTGCCAGTATTGTTCATTTTAAGCATTAGCATTACCTGCCACTGCTAACATTGGCTTCTTCACTCTAGGTATGTGAGCTAGCATGCCAGCTGACCAGATACTAGTTGCAGATTTACCTCTAGTTAAATTATAAATCTACAGATTAAACGAAAAAGAAATGAACCATGTCTATTAAAGGTATAGTTCAGCATCTTGGAAAATACTCTAGACTAACCTGCTTTCTATCTGAGGGTGAGATGAGAAGATTGATACCCACCTCGTGCCTGTAAGGTGAATAAGAAGCTACAGCCAGTTAGCTTCAGAAACAGAAACTAGTCTAGCCTGTCACAAAATCTGCCAATCCACGTTCTAATTAAGTCGCTATTTGTTGAGTTTGTAATGGAAACTGTCCGGCACTCAACCCCATGTAAAACCACAACCTGTCATTTTACACTCTCAGCTTCAAATTTACTGTACAGACATGAGAGTGGCAGTTAGCACAGCCAACCACAGCTGCCCAACGCTGAAGACCTCCATCACAGCTATCACTGCAATCACAGTCACAACAATAATCATCTGTTACAATTCCATCAGCATTACTTTTATTGTGTGTATGTCTACATGTTGGTTTTGTGGGACAGATTCTGTAAAGAAAATGTTACTGTATTAATGATTCAGCATTATTCTGAATGTTGGTAGAGAGAACTCCTGCATGCTTTCATTCATTCTGGATCGTTCCTGCAGTACGGTACGCACACCTCTTAACAGTCAGCTGTTGCATATTTTGAGAGGTGCTCTTCATAATTAATGTGAACCATGAATTTCAAGGATGAAGCCCACCCAGAATCTGTACAAGTCCTTACCTGACCCTTATGAAAGCACTCTAGTGAACATTATATTGCTTGCAATGAAATGCACTGTAGTTAAATCAGGTGAGGTTGAATTAAATGGCAGAGATGAGTAAGGAGGGGAGTCAACTTTCATCTTCCTTGGTTGAATTAACTTGCAAATGCACATCTGTTGTAATAAGTTTGTTAAGGAACAGGTTAAAGTTAAGGACAATGTCATTCCAAGGGCATGAACTACCGTGGTATGACAGTAGTGTTCACAGCTGCAGCTGCTAAGGGTTTTTATTAGCAGCTGCTAACTTTTTTATTATAACATCAAAGTGATGCAGCACAACTGCGTGTCTCATTAGTGCACACAGAGGACAGTGCGCTCAATGAAAACCCTATCCATAGTTATTTAGTAGGTAGACTGCAGTATTTGGCCTGTGTGTCCATGCAGAAAAGGTTTCTCACAGCCGGTGTTCACAAGATATCTGGCAAATGCCTACATAGAATCATGTTTTTCATACAGGCATGTGGCTATCAGCCGGCTGTATATCACTTTCTGCTGCCTTCCAAACCCTCAGGGAGTCGCCTGATCAGGAGGTCAACTGAAATATGTTGATTAGCACCGCGAAAAAATGATGATTTGTCATGACAGCAACACAGTCTGAGGTATCGGCGTGCGATCAAATTAGAGGAGATTGTGTCATAAATCATATCCTTCGTCATTTGGGAGGATGTTGTTCAGACTTCTGGATATAGACGGACAGGGTTCCTGACATCTATGGATCGGTGCGAGGATGCTTTATGGCTTCGGTGATCGGTTGCCACGTTGGAGCTTTTTAATATTTCTTTCTCTGGCAAAAGGCAGCGATCCGTTGGAGCTGAGCTGCATGGGCGGAAAGATTAATAGTCTTATCATGTGGCCAAGTGATTAGTGAGCTCTTAGTACTTATTACTCTGCATTATCACAGAATCCCCAGAGAGGCATCTGTCAGCTGCAAGGTTGTGTTTGAGGCTCTCTAGATTTCCACAATGTGGCACTGATTAATAGTGATGATATTAAAAGGAAAAAACTAACCTAAAAAAGTAAATAGCCTGTAAATCTTCCTAAATTTAAATGAATTTGGATTCAGTCCTATTCGATTTCAGGAAGGGATCTGACGAAGGCAGGAGGGACACAGCTGTGGGTAGAGTTCTGTTTTTCTGTTCTGGCAAATAAAAGCTCTCTTTCAGTGTCTGTGTTGATGGGATGAAGTGTGGTGATGGTTTTGGGAGTTCACACCTGGAGCTGGCTAATAAAAAGTCAGTAGGGTTGTTTTATTAAAGAAAGTGGGCCCACTCCAATATTCTCTCAAGGGGGCCGCACCTCTTTGATACCTTTACCTGAGTCTCTGATATCAGAAGGATACGTTTTACTTTTAGATTAACAAATGATGCAGAACCTCTCGATGCATCTTTGCACATGTTGCCTGACAACAAAACATTTGCAAGGTTTTCAGGCTTTCTGATTTAGATAAGAAGCATCTGATTAAAGAACAAGCCAGTAAGACTGAGCATCTGACCAAGCATTCAATGGCAACTTTCAGAGGGGCGGGGGGGACAGTTGTGAGGCAGATTTATGTTGTGACCCCTTTAGTTGCTTTGGGGGAGCTACAGCTCTGTGGAGCTATAGCTCTGGTCGTCCTGCAGCGTCTTTATATATCTACTCTAAGATCTATTTAAATATTGGTTAGGAATGAATATTCCAGGCTAATCTAACATGAACCTTGCTGTACCTGTCCAGGTTCAACAATTTTTTGCTGTTCCTAGTTTCCTAGAGCATGTAATTACCTGAGGAGTCATCTATTTATGTACATTGCCTTTTCACCTCTCTGATTATCAGCTGCCCAGAATTATTCTGTGAGTTTTTAGGTAAAATCGGCAACTGAGTCATTAGCAAACACATCTCAAAGCTGATTATGTAGTCTTTGTTTCTGAAACACTAACTTTTTTTTTAAAGAGAGACAATTTAAAAATGATTGTCATGAAAACATCCAACTACAGAAAAAGCTATTTATTTGAATCACTATATTTGAATGGATTTGATGGAGTCTGCAGCTGATTATGAAACAAGGATTACGGTAAAATCGCTGCTAAACTTTCAAAATCTAATCAGATTTCAAGGCATTTCTCAAAAACACGTTAGAGAAATGCTTATTGTTTAATTTTGCTTATTGCTTATTTTATGCCATCTATGTTTCCACTTTCTGTACAGCAAAGTGATCAAATTAAACAGGATACAATTAAACATTTGTACAGTTACTGAATAGTACATGACAATAAATTAGCAGAGGTATTAGTGGTTAGAGAAGCTTCACCATTGGACTCACTATTGTAAGTGTAACACATGAATTCAAGCTTGTAATAGCCCACATGTTACTTAATAAAATAAAAAAAGATTTTTGATGCAATATCACTTGTGGTCAGCCATAAAATAAATCCAATTCACTTTACACACTTACATAAAAAGTGTTCATACTTCTGACCTTGTTTTGACACTCATGTATCCAGATACACATTGAAAGAGATCCAGGCAATTATATCTGTGTCAACCTCCACAGTAAAGTAGGTGAAGCTGCGATCAACTTCTGTGCATCAACAACAACAACAACAACAACAGCTACAACGGTCGGTCCATTTGTCTGTGTTCTGTTCCATTTTTTAAAGGCTATTGTTTCAAGATGGTGTTTCCAAGGCTAACGTTTTCCACCATTGTCTTTTAAATGTCGGTTGCGGATTCTGCTTTGGCTCATGTGTTGGACCAATCATTGGTCATCTTACATAATCACTTATGTCTGGTTCTGGACAAGTGTCCATCATTTTAGAAAGGATTCAGTTACAGAAGATAGTGTCAGTGTGTTAGTACGCATCGATGTGCATCAACACATAACGAGTTAAAACAACAGCACTCTATTATCTGCAATTAGTTTACTCTACAACCCGCAGCACGTATGACACCCCCAACATTTGAAATGTAACTTTGTCAAACGAAAGCAGCTTACTGTTTGATGTAAGTGCCACTTCAAGCACAATGAACAACAGCAGTTTTCCTAAACCACAGGGGAGTCTGCAGGTACTCTGAAGAGGGTTGAGGTGAGCGTTTTAGAGCAGACTCCCTCAGCGCAGCTTCTCAACATCCCTCTGCTGCATTCTTACTGATGTTCTTTGTCTCATCTCTTCTCCTGAAGTTCCTTCAGAGATTGTGGCAACTCTGAGTTGCTCCTTGAGGGTAAATAGGCTGGTGAAAGACACTTTTCACATGCCGCTGTTTAAAATATCTGAAAAAATATGGGTCTCTACACTTCTTTAGTGTGGAAGTCGTAAGAGGCACAACATTAGACAGTCTACCCTGAATCGGCCCCTTAATTGCTCAGTTTTTACTTTAGTTCCCACTTTTATTCAATTTCTTAACGCTGCAGGCAATTTCTCTCTAGTTGAGCTATCGCGCTAAAGTTTGATTCAATAAAAATCATAAAAGTGTAAAAGGAGGTGATGATGCCACTGTAAATGGAGGGAAGCCTCATTATGGTTTCCTTTTTTAATCCTCATTTCAGGTTTTCAGCCACACTAGCGACATGGATGAATGACAGTATCAGTCTGTCTGTCTACAATTTAGGTTCAGACTGAAATGTCTTTACAAATATCGGATGGATTGCTATGGAATTGGAATCAGACATTTATGTTCCCGTAAGGATGAGTTGTAATAACTTTGATCATTCCTTACCGTTCAATAAAACATCATCATCAGATCAACATTTTATTTTGTCCAAAGATTTAGTTTATGACCAAACATTTGTAAAACTAATTACATTCCCATCAGCATCAGCTGTACTTACAAAGCAGATGTTAGCATGCTGACCCACAAAACCTAGATGGTGAACATGGTAAACATTATAACAGCTAAACTGCATGTTAGCATTGTCCTTGTGATCATACTAGCATGTTGGTTTTAGCATTTACAGCCTCACAGACCTGCTAGCATGGCTGTTGACTCTTAGTCTTGTTGACTTAATGCCATGCCAAAAATCAAAAAAGAACCCATCATGTGTAGCTGTGTCTGGTTACTCTGACTGTAACAACATTCACGCAGGCTGCGTCACATTATTAAATAAGTTTAAGATACAGTGTGAGATAAGATAATGAGGAACTTGCATTTATAAGTGTCAGTGGCCATTGCTCTGATCCAACAGTAGTAACATGGACAGATAAGTCTTAAGCCTGCGTATGTTGTAAATGTATAATTTGTGGTTGAGAGACACATCAGTTAGTGCAGAAAAGGTCTGCTGGTCTTCCTCATCTCTGCTGAATCCTGATGACGGCTCAAATACAGGAGGAGATAGAGGACGTGTTCGAGCGACCTCAGCATTGATGGAGTGATGGATTCACACCATGTTTTCCTGCCTCTTACTGATTGAATATTGAATATAAGAAGTCTTCTGAAGGAAATGAAATGAGGGTTTGTATTTCTGTGGATGTGAGTGTGTGTGTGTGTGTGTGTGTGTGTGTTTTGGCGATTCGCTGGAGAGCATACCCATTGCATCCAGTGCAAACACAATGTGAGCCTTCCGCCTTAGCCACCTGTCCACAGGAAACTTTGGCAGGAGAAAGCCGCCATATTCACCAGGGTGAAGGCAGGAGTGTTGACATGCATTTGGCCACGGTCTGAACATATTGCTTTTTTTTCATGCAGTAAGATTTCATTATAAATATCATTTAACTGTGGAAAATTCATTATGCTCATTAAATATGATTAAACTGCTCAAATATTAGGCTGCATGCCAGTGAATAAATGTATATACAAGAAATACATAGTAGCACAGTGGAGAAAGAAGTATTTATATATTTTACTTAAAGGCAGAATGAGAAACAAAGTATAGACTCATACAGCAAAAATCCCTTTGAATCATTACTTATGACCCACTAGAAGTGTGTGGCAGTGTCTGTGTATGCAGAGACGCTGCCCTCTGCGTGCATTTCTTTATTTAGCTGTTTTCAGGACAATTTGGGCAGTGGGTGTGTAGCCCCCAGCCAATAAATAAGAGTGCACGGTGTGAGGGCAGGGCTCTCTACAAACACAGTGACCAGGTGCTATGAGCCGGGGAGGAGGGGCTAACTTTGAATGTCATATTTGCAACAATGACAATTCTACTTATTCTGCCTTTCAGTATCAATACACAAATCTAAACATACAAAAATTCCAATCAGAGGTTTTGCAGAGGTTTTTCAAAATTGTATTTAAGTATTATAAGCAAAATGTACTAAATGTACTTAAAGTACTAAAAGTAAAAGTTGTGGTATTTGAATTATTTTATATAAATACAACAATTGGTTGGGTGACAACCTAGAGGCTGGACCCCCTCCACAGGGTCACAAGATAAACAATTCTCTGTTTATGTTTTGGACTTTTTCTCAAATCTTTGCTTTTTTTGTAAAATATTGGCTCATTTTACATCTTTGGACCTAAAACCAGTTATTTAAATGGGACCACCATGACAGCACTGGTACTTTAACTAAGTAGATTTACTCAAGTGCGGTACTTAGGTACTTTCCACCACTGCAGGTACAGGTATGTTTAACCAGCCAAGAAAAAGGGGCCCCTTTGAATTTGGAGAAAATTCAACTCAAATAACTTGGCTATGATGGCGTCCAAAGAGTTAAACTGATGAAGCTGATGTACTTTTGCGAAAAGGAGCAATGAAATTGATAATAATAATGACTTAGCTGGTTGTAGGGAGGATTGCATCCCCTAAAATCAACTATGTGTTGAAACCCATTTCATTTCCTCTTCTCCCTGCAGGACAAACCATATGGCCTATCCGGGGTTTAAGATAAGACGGGGCTAGCTTATCACAGTCAATGATAACTGAAGAACCGAACGACAGCAGGGATTTGCGAATACTCTTTCTATACCTGTTCTCTGCACCCCCGCACCCCCATCTCTCACGCCCCCCTCCCTGTGTATTCCTCTCTTTCTACAGAACGTGCCGCGGCTTTGAACTAGTGCTTTCATGCTGCAAAGTGGAACTCAAGAGACACAGTGTCCCATTTGAAGAGGTCATTTATTTGTATGGCATGAAATGAGGTGAAGATTAATAGCTACACTAGATATATCTGAGCAAGAGATTAGTCAAAGGCTTTGTCTGGATACTACAGAGTCAGCAAAAAGGTCAACGGATACTACATATCCATTTAACATCATTATGTTTACTTCACACGCTCTGCCTGCAGTTTCTGCTTAATATTGTGTGAATCAGTGTCTTGTTTGGTGATTATATAACAGAAATTGAAATCGATGATACCTGCAAATCTTTACCACCAGCTTGTTGGAATTCTAGGGGATTTAGACTTTGTATCATTCAAACATCTGGTTGTTGAAGCTTTCGTCATTACTCCTGGTTTAATGTGATATATACCCTTTCAAAAGGCCACACTCTCTCCATCCATCATCAGCAGCCAAGGTTGTTCAACCTGTTCTGATTACAGTCAAGCTTTTAGTTTGGAGAGAGAAAAGTGCAACATTTGACTGATAGGACAATGCGGTTTGCACAAATTCACAGCATGTTCATTTCCTGCCACACAAGGAAATCTGACATAAATAAACCCTCAGTCGACACAATTAGGTATTTTTTTATTGCTCACATGAAACGGGTTCTTTTCTTTGCTTTCTAAAAAGCATCAGGATGTAAAAACATTTCAAACAGAAAGGCAGAAGGCTCTTGGAGAAGTGTTTTTCCCATTCTTTCCTTCTCATCTGAGCATGATTACGTGAGTAAATTGGGGGCAGTGCCAGGTGGATAGCAAAAATTGGCACTGCACTCCTGCAGCCTCCTCGAGAAATTTCAAAGTAATCACAACCGATCTGTTATAATTACAGCTGTGATATCTGTCTGTGACTTCATAACTGTTTCTTTATGCATTCATTGCAATGTGGGTTAGTGACGGAGGGAGAGAGAAGTGCTCTCAAAAATAAATACTAATCTCGCCCCTGGCCTGGTATCAGAGTTGTACTTTTTTTAAACATCAAAGATAGTTGTGGTCTTCAAACAGTGTCTACATTTTGAAAGTATATTTAATTAGTCCCAGTTACAGATGCTGAAATAGGTTATTTCTCTGTAGGTGGGTTTTCTTACATGTTTAACAGATTTTTCCTCTACAAAAAGACTTTAAATCCATACCAGCCCACGCATAAATAAACTGCCTTTATCCACATTTAAGTTAATCTTACTTTCTCTGACTGTTGGTGAGACAGTGGATGCTCTGGAGTTCTTTAGGTATACAAGGGAAAACAGTTCATGAAGAACGTGTTTCAACTTATGTCCTTTATGCCTCAAATCGTTACCTTTTCTCACTAGAAATACAACAACTCTACAGCATCTATGCATCTAGGAGTGTGGAAAACACTGCATATACTGAGTGCATTCATAGTGGCTTAAAACAAGTAGATCTCAATAAGCACACATTTGTTACTGAAAACCAGAAAGTAAAAGATAAAGGACGAGACGCAGATGTCTCACTGTGTGCGAGAACAGTTGTATTACTTTCACTGAGATAGAGTTTGACATTGGCATTAACATGGTGTCTCTTCTAGGGGCATCGTCTCTACATCTTAGAGCCTAAGGATGTTGATGTTATACAAAACTGACTTTTGTCCGTTTTTATTTAATGTTTATAACAGGACATACACTTTAAAGGGACGGTGCCAAAAATGATATTTGTGGATTAACCCAAAGTGTACACGCATAAAAGGTGGATCTACAGGAAAAGTCGTTTGCTTCCTGTCTTGGTTTAAAGTCTTAATATTTATTTTTAACATGTAACAATGTTTGCGTTAAATAAGCTGCAATCAAAGTTCAATTAAAACTAAATTAGTATGAATTATCATTGTTAAATGATGACTGTAACAATTACTGTGAGGTGCTTCCCCGGAAACACAAGCAAACAAAGTCCCGGCACAAGGTCCATTAAGTTGCTCTTCTTGTATCACGTGATCTTCAGCAGATGGAGTTGCCCAGTTGTCCTGGAACTGTGGTCCTTATCATAACAAAATGTTAACATATTACTTGGTTATGTGTGACTGGGGTCATATGTTGGTGTTTTCTAAAAAGCACGGGTTAAAACAGAAACTGAAAACAATGATATAGAGTCATTATGAGCAAATTGATTGACAAAGTGATTAAAAAGTGGAGTGATAGAATAAATCACCTGTGTGATATGACAGAACTTTTACCTCAAGCTCAAAGCAGAGGTACAGATTTGAAATGCCTGAGCTGAATCATCTGAGAGCATATTTTCGGTGAAGCAAGCTGTTTTGACCTTGTATTTTTGATCTTGTGCTACCTTAGTCATATGGAGTTTGGCCGTTGGTTCTTTCATCCAATTTGTTATGACAGCAGGTTAGCAGTGGTCAGAGTACAACTTGTAGCTTCGCCTGCTCGGGGCAAGTAGAAGCACTTTCATTGAAATTAGTTGAATTTTCTTTTCTTCGGGACGGAGTTACTGAGATAAACAACCTGGCTTTGCAGCTTACTGTATAAATGCAGGCAACTACTGGCAACAGTGTGTGTTTGCATGTTTGGAAACTTGCATTCACAGACACATGTTTGGGGTTAGCAAGAAATATTTAAAGAAACAAATTGCATAGCCTTTATGTATAAGCACAATATTCTCATCAACCTCAGCTGTACTTTGTTCTAAGTGCTCATTTGCATAAGTCACAGAGCTGCTTGCACAGCTGTAGACTCAGTCTTGTTTCACGCTCACCGATCTGTAGTATCTCAACTCTTTACATTTTGATGTCACAGCTCAGCCTCCAGAAGGTGACTTCACACTCACGAGACGTCTTCACAGCTTTACAGTCATTGCTGTCTCGGATCAAAGACCAAAGATCAAATTAGTCACTTTCTACCATCAACGTTGCTCATCTTGGCTCACTGAGAGGGTGCCGATGTGCCCAGCTGCCATAAACGTCACATTATGTTGACCAGAAAGCAATAAATAGTGGTTAACCATCTAAATCTCTGGGATCAATATTGTTCTGAATCATTTTTGTATTTTTATTTCCACAAACTACGATGTACTATATTGAGATTCTACAACTGTAATGCAGTTTGTCTCTCAGGTGATTAATTTGACTTTGCAGAGCTATCCAGATGAAGGATGTCATGCACGCCTCTTTTTCTCCAAACACAACATTTTCATCCTAAAATGCATCCAGTTTTGCCAAATGTCAGACAAACAAAACATATGTGGGCCAAGTTTGAATTCATAGCACGCTCTCTCAGTTAAGCTGAGTGTAGAGCTGCAGGCTGAGGAGTGCACAAAAGCATCTGTGGAGGACACTTCACGTGGCAGTCTTTCACTAAACACCTAGAACTTCTTGCTTGTAGAATAACTTGGTATGAGTCAAAGCTCTGCCATGTGCAACATCAGTTAAAAGAGCTGTGCTTTGTGCAAATGTTTTGCAAAAACACCAGAAAGAATGCATGCAGGGTGCCAGGCTGGTCTTCATTGACTGAACATCCGAACCCTTTGGTTCCCTGAGTTTTGCTCCACTTCATCTTACCATGCTGCCTTTGACATATCTATTTAGCTTTTCTTTTCATAATGTATTTGTTAGGTTTTTGCATTAAAGTAGAAAGTCACGGTAGCTTTAAAGCTGTAAGAGGGAGATAGACCGGAAGAAAGTCCCACTTTAAACAGTACACACAGCTTTGTTCAAATTCTGCTGCCTTCCTGCTGCCTGGACTAGCATCACGTTATCATCTGAAAGCTGTCTGTTGCAATCACATTTGAACATATGCTGAGATATTATAATCAATGAAGCATTAGTAATACATAAAGCGTATATGGTGCAGTTAGTCCTTCCTTAGTGTTCCTACTACTTTCACAATTTTTATGACTTGTTTTTGCCACTTTGTTTCTCTCATTATAGAATACATTCTCTATTTGAGCAATTTGGCTATTTCTTGCACCTTGTAGTTAATTCGTTTCGACGTATATCTCGTGATGGGGCTATTAAGGAAAACATCTGTCAGCTGTGTAGAAGGAGCACATTTCTGTCCCAGGTGACAATCAGGGTTTCAAATGATACCTGGTTTTTGTCTGTTTTTTTCTTTCTTCCGTCTTCTCGCTAGCTTTCTGTCCTTTTCTCATTGTCTCTTTCTTTCCCCGTCAATTCACTCTCACTTTGGTTCAGGTTCTGTTGGCACGGTCGAGGGATTCCTTACATTGCAAATGCACAGAGTGACATAATGAATTAAATGTGCTACTGTCTCTCTCTCTTTTTCTCTTTCTCCATCTCTGTCTTCTAGTCATTTATTTCAGTCACATACTGAGCTTTAGACGAATGATGTACCTATATGATGTTGCTAAGAGTCTCACCACCTCTACCTCAGTAGTTTGGGCTGACTTTTTTATTTTCATATTTAATCAATTAATCCTTTAGTTTATGCAATGTTCAAATTCTGGGAAAATTGCTTAGAAAAAATGCTCGTCTAGTTCAACCAATCAAAATGACATGAAAAGGGACAAAGCAGCAAATCTTCACATTAAAGCAATGTGCAATATGCTAAGCAATGCGATTAAATGTGATTATTAACAGGAAAATAATTAGACATTTAACAGATTTATTAATTAACTTAACCGGACTCAACTGTTAATATAGTACATACTTACATTTGTTGCTTTATTATTTTTTTTCCAGGGAGTTTGGGAGATGGAAGGTGAACAACTTGGCAGTGGAAAGGAGAGATTTCTTGGAGTCTCCGTTACCTCTGACTTCTGAGTTCATCAGGAACATTCGACTCCTGGGCCGCAGGCCCAGCACCCAGATTATCACTGACAATCTGATCAGGAAGTATGGGACTCACTTCCTGTTGTCAGCTACACTGGGAGGTAAACAAAAAAACAACGTTTTTTACTGTGTATAGGTTGATTACATTGTTTAGTGGCAGACATTAACCGTGATGTACTAACTAATTGAACACTTGGGTGAACACTAAGTGGCCAACTGACTCCACCAATAATGTATATTATGTATATATATATTACATACAATTATATTTTGTTTGTTCACTATGCCGTGCACTCCGTAGTTTTTTAGTCCAAGTCCTGCATTTTATTTCAGTACTTATTGATATTGCTACTGATAACACAGGAGGCACATTTAGAAATCACAGTTATCTTTGGAACAATGAGTCCTTGATTTCAGACAGATGTAGACAAAATCTTCTCATTTTAAATTAGCAAGTGTCACTTTTCCTGGATGAAATGGTTCCCATTGCTGGCAGAGTTTATCATCAGTAGCCAGTTAGACAAGTAAGAAGATGTTTCTTTCTTTGGTTGATTTTTTAACGTTTCAACCGACTTTATTTAAAATGAGAACTCTGCAAAAAGGGCTACATAGATGACAATCATGCTAGCTCAATATAACAATAATGTAAAAAATACAAATAAAAATATTAAAAAAGCGAAAGCTTAAAGGAACCAGGTAAAGCCGACATTCTCAGCAGATTATGACTTGTGTAGAAGACACAGAAATAAAGGGGAAGTAGTGTTATATTCCAGCATAGAGCCAATTACCCAAGCATTATAGAACAGTTGTATGAGGAAATGTGCTTTTAGGAATTACTTTTCTCCGAGATGATATAGGCTTTAGTAAAGAATACAATTTGTGTTGATAAAAGCTTTTAGAATTTGCTCTCCCAGGCGTTGCATTTGGAAAACAGATCATGCCACAATAACTCAGTCGCAGTAAGGAACTGAATAACACATCACAGTGAAATAATATGCCACTGGCAGCACAGAAATCGCTCCTCAGAGATGTATGAATACATGTAAAAGCCTGTGTACTGTAACCCCGCCACTCCCACTCCCCGTCACAGTCACCCCATTTTTGGTTTTCTGCAGTGTGATGAATGAACAAGCATTAATGGTCCTCTGAGTGAAGAAAAAAGAAGAAAAAAACTCATTTAAGATGCTGGAGAAGCCCACGTCTTGCAAAGCAGGTCGCTGTTGTGAGTGGCTGCATGTAATGCAACGCTACCAGCTGCCGTTCTCTCTGGCTCTCTGCCAGCACTTAGTGATATGAAGAGAGGAGAATGAGGAGTTTGCCTTGGGTTGTTGCCAGAGATGTGCCTCTGTGGTTCTGAATGGATTGCCTCTGTGTTCAGAAACATATGGACTTAATGAAATTAATAAATAGATTGTTATATTAAGAGGGTGCCCTTCAGCAGCTGAGGAAGAAAGGCAGTGGGCAGAAAAATGGCCCTGAAGCATTAACACTGCATTATGATGAGAAATATGATGTGCAGTGTCTTGGGGACTCTCAAGCAAAGAGAGTGTGCTGCACCATGGGCACTAGACTTATGAAGTGCTGATTGCTATGATCCGTGGCTACTGATACAGGCTGACGTGGCTTATCCTAATTGTGGTCAAGTGTCTTTGTGCTTCAGAGGCTCCTGTATGGCTGCTCCTGTGCTCTTAGCCACCTGGAATTTATGTGTCTCTCCAGGAGCAGAGCAGCTGGCGGATTTTTAAATTAAGGGAATGTTTTAAATTGTAGATTACTTGGAATTATTAAAAACAAAACAAAACAAAAAGGTATCACGAGCCATGTGCCACCACGGAATGGAGTGCCAAATGCAGACACTCAAACTCCATTAACAGGAAATCCAAGTGAAAAGATCTGACACTAGCTAGCACGCCGTTGAGCATCGGCAAGTGATTTATGGGAAGTGCAACGTATAAACACCTCAGCATGAGTGCTTAGAACCAATGATAGAGACAAACACCAAAAATCACTTAAAGATATTACCTCGTTGATTTTATGTCAGAAGCACACTTCAGTTTCGAGAAGCTCAAAGTGAGATTATACTTACTAGCAGTAGATAATCTGAAAAAGTACAACTTTTGAAACAATGAAACGTTGTGTTTTTGTGCAGGAGAAGAGGCCTTAACGATATTTGTGGACAAGAGGAAACTGAGCAAGAAAGCAGAGGTGAGCGATTACTCGGGTAACTCCTCCACTGTGACTCTGGAAGCTCTGCACCAGCTGGCTGCCTCCTACTTCATTGACAGGGAGAGCACTCTGCGCAAGCTGCATCACATCCAGATCGCCTCCACCGCCATCAAGGTAACGCCCTCCTATCTCTATTGTTGAGTTCTTTGAGCACATACTCAGACTGGTGCAAAGATTCTTCCATCAGGCCAAAAATCAAGTCAATATCATTATATATGACAATAAGATGAGATCTTCCAAAAGTAAAAAGCTATAGCGCTAATTGTGTTGGTAGATTGCTGTTTCTCCTTTAGTTGCCTTTGTTCCTGTAGTAACTTCTCTCATTTGTACAAAACACAGCTGTTTTCCTGTGTTTGCATTCTATTTGCAAAGGATTGTATGTAGTTGATACCAAGCCAACCTAAAATACTGTGAAAATCTGGTAAATTGAAACATCCTGTATTTGCAGTATTTACCGCTGGGGACATATGGCCAACTCACTTTTACATTAGCCGCCTGGTCACAATCCTCACAGCCTTTAAATAAAGCAAAGTAGCAAATTGGGCAAAATTGGGATGTAATAAGGCAAGAGAATAATTGATCAAATTACAGAGAGGCTTCCTATGAAACCATTATTTGAATGAAAGCAAAACGAATGAATGAACTATATATAGAAGCTTTCATACACAAAATGCAGCTCAAAGCAATTACAATTTACAATTCAACAGCAAAAACAAAAATGCCAAAAGTTTAAACAGATACACAGGGAGGAAATCCGAAAATGTGTGTAACTATGTATAAAACAGCATTAACACAGTTCAGATTAATACAGATCACTGAACATGGAGTCAGCAAGTCTAATATTTAAAGGCCTTTGTTATGGAGAATGTGCATGGTACAGTAAATGCACCAAACACAGTCCACCAGAAGTTATATGGACAAAATGAGAAAAGGGAAAATTCAAGCCACTTATTTCTTTTTGTCTCTGATGGCAAAATGTATAATTTATAATATTTATAATATTAATAAAACAGTTCAAAATATAAAATAATCGGTCAGTGTAAAAATGATGTAAACTCATTGCACACTTGATCTTGATCTTGTGCTAATTACCTCTATCATAGTGCACACACTGTTCATTAGCAACAATCACAGATTACAATTTTTATTTCTATTTCAGAGTTGAAATGTGTCTGTTGCCTCCAGGTGCCGTTTGCAAAATAGAAAACTGCATCTCTAAAAGCCATGTGTAGTTCTGGGTGCTGTTTTCATTGTTAACGCCTTCCTCGTTGTAACAAAATGATCCGCAGTGAAAATAAAGTGGAAGATGATGATTTTTATCAGCCTCCTTGTGATGAGATATGATCTTCAGCTGCCGTGAGCGCATCGAGTCTGGGGGAAGCTCGTGATGAGCACATATGGTGAGGGGAAGATAAATGAATCATGTGAAACACAGCTTGTGACAGGTTTCTGCCTCTGGTTGTCACCTTCAGGTAGCACGGGGTTAATATGGAGGATGACCCTCCTTTCTGCCTTTTTCATTCCTCTGAACACTCTGGTAGTTGGTTTGTGAAGTGTGGCTTTCTCTGCTGTAGCAGAACATGAACCAGACTGCCTGCACTTATATCAAAGCTCTGTCCTTTCACTACATTGTGTTCAGGGAGGGTTGGATATTTCTTGTGCAGCTAAGGTGGGCACATCAGAAGTGCAGAGGCAGATACTTTTGTCTGTTTCATTTCTTGGGAATTAGGGTTTTTCTGTAGCTACAGGGAGGAAGAGAAGAAGAGAGAGTGTGCTTTCATGCTCCAAAGGCAGTCGCCTGGCATAACTGACAGGAAAGAGGAGAGATTCACCTCAGTCGCGGGTAGAAAGTGAGTCAAAGCAGCAACACATTCCTCCATACCTGTGCATCATTTCCACAGGGCGTTGACCCACACAGCAACAGAACCGACACAGCTAAGCGTTCCTCTGCATGAATTTGAAATGGAACGAGTCCAAGAATGAATGAGAGAGGGCTTGCGAGGCAAAGGCCCCCCCTCGCCGTCTCCATGCAAAAGGGAAATTGAAGCTCATTTTGGAGGAAAAGCCTGTTACTATTGTGGTGTGCTGGGGATTGGCTTTGGAAATCTGGGCTCTCTTAAAGAAGTCACGGCGCAGAGCAGAGTCTGTAATCGGATCGGCTTGTTTGTACAATGAGTAATGATTCCAGTTGTTCAAGAGCGTCTGGGATCATTTTTGTTACGCTTTGAGAATTTCCCAGACTGAATCGATGGCGATATCCCCACCTGACTCAGGCCATGTTTTCCAGTCTGTCTGCACACCGTGATGAACAAGGCGACAGACTTGAACGAGGAAACAGCAGGAGCCTGTGGATTGTGATTTTCATCTCGCGGACTGCCTCTCAATTGTATTGTATTCTCATTATGGCAGAGAAATACATGTTTATGTTCTCTGTCATATGACTCTGTGTGTTGTTGTCTGGACCGTCACAGAGTACAGTCGACTGCTAACTTCATCTTCTAGAATGAAACTCAAACTAAACTTTATTTTTACAGCATATTTCTGGCAAAAGGACTTCAAACTGAAAAATAAAAAAGTAGTGCAAAACTACTTCCTGTGCTTCGCTTCTCCCACTCTGCTGTTTGAATAACTCACTGAAATACTTTTAGCACTGTAGCACCTGGACTTAAATCAGAAATAAATATACTACAGAAAGATGCAAATCTTCCAAAAAAGCTCCAGACTTTGCTTCATTCAATCACACAACCATGTGCCAAGATACAGGTGGCCAATAATGTCCTATTAAGTATTTTTAATATACCAGAATGTATCTACAGTGAATAGCAGCTGCTATGCAAAGCGGAAATTGAATGCTCTGCTCATCAGTCAATGTTTTGCCATATGGCATATCATATGGCATATCAAATAATTCCTTATGTGGATTCAATATTCATGTGTTCTGAAACCCAAGGTTGTATCTCATTTCCTCACATTCATATCAGCATTAAAATCTCTCACGAGGGAAACACAGGATTTATAATGTGATATAAATATTATAGTCGACAAATTGCACTCAAATTATCTTCATTTTCCTTTTCCCGTTCAAAGAGGATATTTATTTTTCCTCTCACAAACCCCTTTCTTCTGAATTAGGCTTTTGATTAAAGAGCCCCATACTGTGTTTTCACTTCCCTGCAGCACCGGCCTCATATGAGTTCCCAAGCCCTTCAGCCCTCTATGATTGTGTTACTGATCGACTGACCCTCATTGTCTCGCCTCATCCATCTGTCACTTTACACCAACTGTCCTCCGACAAGCCTGACCAGGACAAATCGCTGAACAAAATGTGGTGTCCCAGAACCACAAAGAGAGAAAAACGAGAATCGGTTAGATGCTCCCCGTCGTGTCACAGCAAGAAAAAGGAGAGTGCTGAAATAAGATCTTTTCTTGCAAATGAAGTGAAAATGGATGCTTTGCTGGAGCTGCTTTGTGGCAAAGGTCAATCGAAAGGTCTTCAATCAGTGAGGAGACAAAAAAAGAAACGTTGTGTAGCACTCTCGCAGAAAAATGAGCACAGCAAGGTACTCTTGCAGCAATTTAGAAGAATCTAAATGAGCTTACCCCAGTTTTCCATTTCTTTCACATACAATCGATTAAATAGAACAGAGAAAGACATTTCTGTTACAAAAGGAACCTTTTCTTCGGCTGCCCTCAAACTCATTTTGTGTCTGAAATTCAGAAAAACCCTTTCCATATATTTTTATGCCAAGATCTACAACTTAACCATGCACTTGTTTTAAAATGGATGCTGTGGAAATGTTATAAATGAGCTTTTTATTTGTTGTTGCCCAGGTGACAGAGACCCGCACAGGTCCTCTTGGATGCAGTAACTATGACAACCTTGACTCTGTTAGCTCTGTGCTGGTTCAAAGCCCTGAAAATAAAGTCCAGCTGCAAGGTTTGTCAGATTTTTACCTCTTTCATTATGATCGTCATGTTGTGTTTTTAAAGACCAAACATGCTCCTGAATGTGCACATGGGATAAACACAAGCAACAGCATACAAATATACAGATTGATAGATTTTATTAAGTAAATTATGAGCTCAGCAAGCAACATATTGCCACTGCACCTTCACTGTCACTCCCCAAGCTCACCGTTTGATGACAGTACTAAACCTAGCTTGGTTTTGCAGGCTTGCAGGTGATCCTTCCAGACTATTTGAGAGAAGGTTTTGTGCACGCTGCTCTCAGCTACATAGCCTGTAATGGAGAGGGCGAATTTGTCTGCAAGGACAGCGACTGCTGGTGCAGCTGTGACCCCAAGTTCCCAGAGTGCAACTGCCCCTATATGGACATCCAGGCCATGGAGGAGAGCCTGGAGAGGATCACAGAGACCTGGGGGATGCTCTATAAAGAGTTTGAGGAATCAGGTAAGAAAGCCCTTTGGAAAATAATGGATTCTTTCTTCCTTTCACCGTATATGCCTCATTCTAAATGCAGGAAAATCCAACTTTTGGAATATAAATCATTCATATGAGAGGGAGTGAAGATGAATTCAAGTTTTTTATCTGCACCGTTAAATCTGAGTGAGGATCCTATATGTATGTTCCTCCCTATTCTATGATTTATAGGTGAAGTAGAATAGCTGATTGTGAATCCTAGAGTCCTGGCACACTATCTGCATAAAGCAAATTAACAAGGTGACAGGGCTGGATTAAAAAAATCAACAGCGTTCGGCTCAGGTAGTTTACAATAAGTCTGGAGCAGATAATCAGCTATGAAACCCATTTATTGCCAGTCCGGCTTTTCATATCACCGGGGAAACACAGTTTGAGTGGAAGCTCTTAGCATAATGTTTGGTTATTATTACTGTGCTCGGTCACCCTGCCTTAGTGATTATTACTCAGGTGAAATCAAAATGGCTGTCTTTTTTTCCACTCCTCAGATTTGGATGAAATATCTCTAAGTGCAATTACTTTCAAAGTTTATGTTTTAATAGCTGGGTGTGAAGTGAGGGCAGGAGCGTGCCAAGAATTCAGACACCACCCAAGTGTCATAAATGTGTCCTTCATCGAGGGATATTACCGTTTTGTAGCTCGCTGCTTTATCAGCAAAGGAAAATGCCAGGAAGTGGTCCAACCATTGACACACAGAGAGATTTCTCATCCAAAGAGTTACCTGTTGTTTTAGGCAAGTCCCTGTCTGTATCTCATTGTTACAACTGTTTATAAAGTAATTTGAATGTGTAGTCACCAACATATGTCATGGTAGTATCTAACAATCCTCCTGGAAAAAATGAGAAGATCTCCCCATTTCCATGTATTTTCTGTTGTTACAGATGAATTCAAGGCGTTCTATGCGAGGCTGCCCCAGAACTATTTCATGAATGTGTCGACCATCCAACACTTGTGGTCGATGGACAACTTGTTCCAGTGGCGATATGAGCAGCTGGAGAACAGCATGCGGGTCCTCTCCGGACGGGCCCAGAGAGTCATCTTCAAGCTCTTCAGTCTCAGTAAAAGATGTCACCGACAGCCCCAAGTTCGCCTACCACGAGAGCGGTGAGCACCAGTGAAAGACACATTTTCATTCTCTCCACGTGTCTGTTAACTATGTACATCTCATACGTCTTTTTACAATTTGACAACGTTTTAATATGTTTTAGTCAATAGTAAAATTACAGCAGCCAACATTTCTTTTTTTATGTAGTTTTCTTTTTGTGTATTCTTCCCTTTCTGTTCGATCTATAGCCCCATAGGAGTTGCAAGGTTCTGGCATGTTTTGCAAAGTTACTGTACATCGAGTCACAGCCTGCTCTTCTCTCTATAGACTAATCCAGGGACGTAGGTGGAATAAAACAAGCTGCCCATGCTGTGGTGTCATTTCACTTGTGTACCCTCGTATTACCCCTTTGGTGCATGTAAAGGATTTCATTTTTATCTCTTTTGTGCAGCGTTCACCAAGACATTTGTACATCCTGCTACATGTTGAGATGCAGTGAATCGCCGTTAAAACACGCTAGACATCTACTGTAGGAGCATGGACTCAAACTCACCATAAATGAGCCGGCCTGGCTGTGCTGTAGTAAACTTCTACTCTAGAAATCCAGTTTCTGCTCCATTAAATCTTTATTGAGCTTTATGAAATCTTCATGAAATCATGAAATCTTCATTACATTTCACTGGAATTCATCTCCATGAAATCCCTCTGAAAGCAGATTCCCCGCATTGGTTACATAACCACAACTAAGAACAATTCAACTTTTATAATTTGATATCATTCTCAGTTTCAGAGGTTTATCAAATTCTGTATTTTGTCTTATCACAATATCAGATGACACAGTAGTGTTGCAGCTAAACCTACTTGTTTAAGTAGGGAAAGATCACACTCAAGTTTATGCAAAACCAATATGGTCTCTGGTGTCAAAGTTACCGTCCACTTCAACATCGACTTCTTGTGGTGTTGGAACAACATCATGCCTTTGCTGCTGAGAGAGGACAGTGATTATCCACATGCCAGCAAGAGGTCACATGTTAGTAAAAAAATAAATAGACAAAGGTCTGGACAGTTTCTGCATTCAGACTAGCGTTCTAAGAACTAAGCTACCTTCTTTCATTAGAGGGGGTGATTGCAGAAGGTGATGAGTCCAACCATCACTGTCAGTCACACAGCGTTCAGATTGAGCTTTCTCGGTAATGTCTGCAACGCTTGAAAGCACAACACATGAATCAGCCTGCAGATGAATTCATACAGTGCACTCTGTTCAATGTCCAGTCTCTGTCGCTTTCTTTTCTCTGTCTCAGTGTACCCCCGTGTCTCATTCCCTCTACCACATTGCCAAAACACACATTAATCACTGATCTATGCCGCTGATATTCCCCACCCACTTGCCAGGAAAAGGAGTGGTAGCGTCATTGCCCTCATCCAGGCAGTGTTTATCTATGTTATTACTGTCGCGTCAACTGTGAAGCGCTGCCTTTCTTTTTCTCTCTTCACAGAAATCTCCATACTGTAGTGGAAAGAGATTGGAAATGGGATGTTTGTCAGTTTGCCTGGGAGAGAAACGGAAGCTCTTGAAAAAACCCTCACTCTGCCTTTAACATCCTGTTTGAGGCACTTGAGATAGATGAGAGATATGTGATTGATTTTGCTTCCTGAGGGCTACTTTTCCTCTCTGCGCTGACAATTATGAGCGAATAAGCCAGTCGAAGCAGCAGTCAGCTCGGCTTTTATTAGGCGGGTAATGATAAGACTCCATATACTTTGTGCTCAAACTTTTTCCATTAGGTATAATGATGCACATTGTCATTCAAGTGATGTTTTCAGTACTTCTGCTTTAATCAGCTTTTTTATGTGTAGCCTTCTCTCCAAAAACAGGTGCTGGATTTCTTTCTGTACGCCAAGGTCTTGTCTGGAGGAGTCCTCTCATCTTTGTTTGACTACTAAAGGAGTAGCAATTAAGATTTGACTCTAAAAATGTTGAATAGATTTTTAATGAACTTGTCAAGGGATTCAGTAGATCAGACCAATTCCATCCTTACAGCCTCACACCTCATACTGTAATTCAAACAGAGGAAAAATGGCCAAAAGGTGTGATTACAGCATTGCATCATGAGACCTCTTTTCTTCCTTTACATTCTACACATTGATTGCTCTTGCTTGCTTGCTTTAGTATTAATCGACTGGTTTGACAAAATTCAATTAATAGTGTATATACAGTACCTCTTGCAGAAGATAAATGTGAGTTAAATAAATAAGGACTTTTCTGGAGAGTCTCTACTGCAGAACTGACTGTAAAAATATTAGAAGTAAAAATAGTCCAAAACATTTCATGATGATGATGATGATGATGGTGATGGTGATGGTTTATGTAATGATTATAAAACATAAAGCAAAGAAAGTAAAATGACAATATAATAATTATGTTCAGTGCAAGTTAACGTGGTGAACAGCTTGTTTATATATGGCACACCTGTCCACATACTGGTCCATGTGTGCTTCCGACTCTCCAGCAACATGACGATGCACAACGTTCCTGGCCTGCACGGAGCCCTGACTTCATCCCCATCCAAAACCCTTTGGGATGATCTGGAATGCCGACTGTGAGCCGGGCCTAATCGCCCATCATCAGTGTTGGACCTCTCTAATGTGCTTGTGGCTGAATGGGAGCAAATTCCTGCAGCCAGGTTCCAAAACCTGTTGAAAGCCTGAAACCAGAAGAGTGCAGCAGATCAATGTTACATTTTGGTGTAATGCGCTAAACTACATATTATTATTAATAGTATTGTGTATTGTACATTCAAACAGTCAAAGCACTAGTTTACTGGTCTTGTGTCAGCTGGAATCCAATAAGTTGAAATTTGTTGTAACTCCAGGAAGTCAGATTATCTTTTTTTTTTAGATAAAAATATTGTTTATTGAATCATAGCTAGTGTGTCCTTTTAATCACTGGCTGAGAGTTGTTTTTCCTGGGCTTTTCCAAAAAACAGCAGCTGCATTTTTGGTTGATTTCATTTTCAAAACACAGTGTAGCCTACTTCTTTAAAAGCGGCACCGAAGTGAGAAGGCACTGTGATTTACAGCAGTGGTTTGGAGGAAGAGTTGCAGGGGGCAGGAAGGCTGTACATAATCACACCAGGTAACTAACAGTACAACTGCAGGCTTGTCTTGGTGGCTGCTTTGCTCTGCTGAAGCTGTCGGAGGTGAAATACCTTGCCCACAGGTAGCGGGTGATGGAACGGAAGAACCATTTTGGTTCATTTCCCATCACTGCTTTTTCCATTAGGGGGTTTTGATATTTAAATCAGTGATTTTCTGAACTCAGACTTGCTTTGCACTACCAAGCACACAATGAGATTGGGATACAGAGGAAGGATGCCCCAAATGTAATCCAGCAAACATTTTCAGATTAGCATAAAGTTTACCACAATACACCCTCATCAAAGAAAAAGGTTTCTTTTTTTTCTTAAAGGAAAGCCAGCGGTATGTACTGTGCATTTCTTCTCCTCAGCGAGCAAAGAGGATAAGACGCATAAAGGGATCACAGTCGAGAAAGTGCTACAGACGGGAATCAAACTCCAGCCCACATGGGGGAATTATATGTATGTCTGAGAGTCAGTTACCCTACGGCTACAGCGAACCTCTAATATTTATGTCACAAACAGATCAAAAACAACATTCTCTCTCTACTGTCTCTCGCCTTCTCCTCCTTTTCAAACACCGACGTTTTGTGCCCATATTCTTTGCACGTGTAACACATCTTGCACTTTAGGACAACAGAAACATTAAAACGGGTATATTTCACAGGAATCTCAGGCCAGCTTGTTTCAATGCCATGAAGGTATTCCTGCAAACACTTCCATACAATTCTGAGATCATTATCCTGCTTAAAATATCCAGCTGAAACAAACTTGTGCCCATTGAAAAAACACAGACTGTGGATTCACTTGGTAAACAAGATTTTTTTTTACCGTGACATTAGCATAAAACTGTAAACCTTGTAATTCAAATAAAACCTAGGACATTTTGAGATGATGAAACCACAGTGTTAAAACACACATCTTCAAGTCAAAGTAACAAAATTTGGTTGTAAAATGTTTTGGACATCTATGCTATAAACAATAATTTAATGTTCATCAAGTCCAAAGTATGCATTAACATATAGTGATTGAAATGCTGTTGAAATAATGATTAATTTCACAGAAGCTTTTTGACCTGCAAATTACCTTGATTACTTGCATCCTGTCCGTATTATACTGAAAATGTTTTATATTTTTCACAAGCAAGCTGTCTGTACACCCAGACAGGTGTCCTGGACCTAATGAAGCAGCTACCTATTAAACCAGCTCGTCCTATAAGCACTGTTTAATAACCACCCCCTCCCTGTCTCTTGTTTCTCCTCATTCTTCTGTTTTTCTTCTTTCCCTGGTGCAGGCCTCAGTCCTACTGGCTGAGTCACTTCCAGTCTCTCCTGTATTGCTCCGAGAACAACCAGCTTGGTGCGTTCTCTGAGGAGCTCCACAGCTGCAGCTGCCGATACGAACACAGCCCCTGTCATCTGCCGCCACCCTGCTCTATTGGGGAAGGCTCGGCTTGCGCAGCATGTGCACCAGACAACCACACCCGCTGTGGAAGCTGCAACCCAGGCTTCACCCTGACACAGGGGGCCTGCAGGCCCACAGTGGCGGACTCTACGGAGAACTACCTGGGATTTGAGACGGACCTCCAGGATTTGGAGCTGGGCTACCTACTGCAGAGAGCTGACCGCAGGCTAGAGGTATTTTTCTTTTAGCCTTTGTTTAATCATGTCAGGCTGACGGAGAGCTAAGCTGTCTTTCACAGCAGTACCTGGGGAGGATATGTTCACTCATGGGAGCCACTCATTACAAAGTCTTGCCCTTGTAGCTACTGAGGAAGTTCATAGTTTCCCCATAATTTTCCTTATATTTGTTGTATCAAGTTTTAGATGTTGTTTACATCTGAGGCAGTTTGTGATTCATCAATGGGAATTAAAAAAGACTTAAACAATTCAGATTTTGTAGTGATTTGAGCTGTAGAGGATTATATATCTTGAGCCAGTCATGGTCAAAAATAAACTAAAGCAGACATTGTTTGACATAACCTTGGCCAGTGTTGCCTCCAATAAAAGCAGAAGTAACATATTTTTTGCCTCAACATAATACTAGTTGATATAAATAGAAATGTGTCATCGGGTCATTGCTGACTTGGAAACGGCTGGTTGATGCATCTGGAAGGCCATAGGAAAGCTTTGAAAGTAGGACACTTTATTTCAGTAAATGTTGGCTCTACAACGTAATTGTTCTGCCCATGGAGGTATTAAGATAACAGGATAACATTGTCTGAGATGACACCCCAATCATTTCAATTAAAGTTGCTCACCGGGCACCAAAATCATTTTTTATACTTTTTGGGCCCATGACAGCACATCTCATGTTTGTGGTGCTCAGCTGTTTCTTGTGTGGGAGAAAATTCCTTTTGTGCCCAATCATGTCACATGACCTGCAATTTCAATTGCATTACATGTTTTTTAAGATACATACTGTACCTCATAACCACACTGTGCCTTGACTTGAGCTGGGTACTTTTGTGGCATGGCATCTCCTTCTGCAAAAATAGCAAATTCCGAATAATTAAAACCTAAACAACCAATTGTGATTTTGCTTTTATGTTGATACAATTGATATTTCTTACTGCATGTTTGTGCTTGCTGTGTTTATCAGTGTGGTGCTTCCATATTGTTTTCATTTCTCTGTGTCCTATAGGTCCACGCAATCTTCATCAGTAATGACATGCGACTCAACAGCTGGTTTGACCCATCATGGAGGAAGAGGATGCTGTTGACGCTGAAGAGCAACAAGTACAAATCCAACATGGTCCACATGCTGCTGGGAATATCCCTCCAGATCTGCCTTACAAAGAACAGCACCCTGGAGCCTGTCCTCACTCTCTACATCAACCCCTTTGGAGGGAGCCACTCAGAGAGCTGGTACATCCCAGTCAATGAGAACAATTTTCCAGACTGGCAGGCCACCAAGCTGGACCTACCCTTCGAGTGCTATAACTGGACTCTGACGCTGGGCAACAAGTGGAAGACGTTCTTCGAAACCATTCATATCTACCTTCGGAGCAGGATAAAGGCTCGAGATGGATTGAATGACAGCATTTATTATGAGCCTTTAGAAATGACAGATCCTGCTCGGAACCTGGGCTACATGAAGATCAACAGCATCCAGGTCTTTGGCTACAGCATGCACTTTGACCCAGAGGCGATCCGTGACTTGATCCTGCAGCTGGACTACCCGTACACCCAAGGTTCCCAAGACACGGCCATGCTTCAGCTTATGGAAATACGAGACCGGGTGAACCGGCTGTCTCCTCCGGGTCAACAGAGGTTGGACCTGTTTGCCTGTCTTCTCCGGCACCGGCTCAAACTGACTGCCAGTGAGGTGGTTCGCATTCATGCATCCTTACAGGCCTTCAGCTCACGTCTGCCCAATTCGATGGATTACGAGACCACCAAGCTGTGCAGTTAACAGCTGCTTGAAGGAAGAGCTGGACTGTAAATGGCCTCAAGGAGAACTCCTGGACATGAGACTTGTGCCCATTGTGGTGCAGATGCTTACAGTTGTGCTCTGTCTTTATGGATTACCAAACTATATGGTAAATCAGGAGAGAACCAGCTGTGGACAGCTGAAGAATGTACTCGTCTGGTTGTTTAGTTTTTGTTTTGTGGCAACTACCTTCAGTTCTATATCATAACGAATGAGGTGGATCAGCAAGAAACTATTTCACAAGAACAAACTCTTCAAGAAAATAATTCTACAGTAGAAATTCAGATACTGCTACATAAAAGTTGAACCATCCTGTTTCAATATGACTCTGCTCATTTATACTGTAAGTACCAATGCCAAATCAATGGACATTTTAAGGTAAAAATGATACAGTCTGTTTGTTTGTAATTTTTATATGTTCCTTTTGCTTCAGTGACAGTGCACTTTCCATGAAGACCAGATTACAGTGGTGTCAGTCAAGATTTTGTAGATAAATTGATATTAAAACATCATGTTATAACAGGTTCCAGCTGTTGGAATGTTTTTCATGATACTTTTAACTAGCTTTCTCCTTATTTTGAAATACACTTTAATCATTTTGACAGAGTTGGGGTAAATGATTTGGATCTAAGTCATTGTAACAACCACGCTGACATGTTCAGATTTTTCTTTACTGCAATTTCTTGTGTCTCAACATTTTCTTCTTACATCACTTAACATAAATGCATCCTGACATATTGTCCCAACGAAGAACATCCCAAAACTTAAAGACTTGCTGAATTCACAGCATGTTTTATTACACAAGCTCTCTTTTACTGCATTCACACTAACAGGTCAAAGGGACAAGGTCAAATCTACGGCGTGTAGTTTAAGTTAAGTTTAAGTTTAAATCCTTGTTTAAGTTAAACACTGCGAGGCAAGCTAGTGTGAAATTGAGACTATGCAGTTTGAATTGTTAAATGAAGTGTATTATTCACGGCTTCACAGCATTAGTGAGTAAAACTATCAAGATTTGTTTGGTGCCAAATCGAATACATTTGTGCACCATACAAAATGCAGCATGGAACTGAGTAAAGGGCAGAGGTCAGCTGGAGTACATGACTTGGGTCCAGGTCCCAGGGTTATTGAGGGCAGGTTTCAGGCCATATTTAAAATAACAGGGCCTGGGCCAAGCTTGAGAATGTGAGTCTTGAAGTGTATGTTTGTAAGAAATAGTTCTTTCAGCTGCTTTCAGTCTGTATCCTGTGATATCTCTCGTGATGTATTTTGGAAGTAACATTGTATCTACACTGGTTGTGTTTTAGCTACGTTTTCCACTCTTCTTTGTGATGGAACAGATACATTGCATTTTTACTAATGCATCTGACTACACCGGCTGTGAAGACATGTTTGTGTGTTGGACTGTGAGCTCTGTCAAACACATCCTGAGTGCATAGCAGTACTGGGGCTGAACAGATCCAGTGTAGACACTGACAGAGGACAGCAGCTTCTGCTATTGTGCTGCTGATGTGCTGCTTCCACTGCATGGCCAGTTTAGACAAGGTGATGGGACCAAATACCAATTAAGCTCAGGCAGCACACAGCACTTTCTGTCTAATGTAGTGCGTAGCAGCTCAACAAACTATTGTTAAACTGTGCCTGCAAGACATTTTGTGCGTGGTTTTATCCATGTGTAGAGGAACTCTCTGGAGAAGAGGAAGCAAACAGAGCTTTTACTTTAACATCAGAGGCCATCTTGTACAGACTGATTATTTTTTTCTAATATTCAGAAATGACTACAATCTTTAACCTATAATTAGCTACTAGATCTAGCAGCATAACAGTTTATTTGTCATGTCTGCAATATTTCTGTAACTCTAAGCAGAAAGGTAAACTTAACCACAACTTTACCATTCTATAGTTTCTATTTTAGAGATAACCAACTGCAGAGATGTGATAAGACATTCTGAGCCCAAACAGTCCAGTGCAGCTGATATCTGTAAAATTAAAGAGGTGGATGTGTTTCTAAGGCCACCACTGTTGGTCCCAAAACAGAAGTCCAAAGTTGAAGCTAACTAGCTAACTGGTGGTTTTCAGTCTTTCATTGAGGCATATGATGTTGGTAAATGGCGGCAGGTTACAGCTTAGGTTGCAAGTTGGGTTTCTGTTAACAAACGTCTTCTTAACAGCTGTTAAAAAGTGCCCTGGATACACTCCGGTACAGGCTTGGAGGACTGAACATAAATGAAGTCGAACTAAATATTATGAACATCTGCTGCTGTTAAATGTTGGCAGTGAGTTTTATAAAACATCACTGGTCCAGAGTTTTGCATGAATGTTGAAATTAATTTGACAAGCAATGGAATACTGTAAATTTAACAATGAAATGCGTAAAGGTAAGAGTTAAACATAAACTGTAAACAACCCGACTTAGCTGTGTAGATTCAGTTTCAGTCGCGAGCAGGCTCAGGCTTCTTCCTTTTACTTTTCATTGTTTTTATTAATTTGCGTCTGTACTGTAGGTCAAAGATGATGTCTGCATTATTAGTGTCAAGTTTAAACAGCCACCTCTAATCTGTAAACATGCACGTGTCTTGGTGACACTGCAGACCAAAGGGAAGTCAAGCACCTGTGAAGGTTAACAGCCATCACCTCAATTTGTCTTCTCCTCCTATCAACTCCAACTCATGTCAAAAGCTATGTTGGACGGCGGCTGTACATGGATGAGTAGTGTTTGATGAGATGTGTGAGTGGTGGAATGTATTACCAAATGTCAGCTTGTCAAATGTCTTTTCCTGGATACAGCCTTGTCAATTGTGTGGAGGAAATGATTGCTTTACTGCGGCGTGCTGGTCTTAAAAGGAAAAGACAGAACCTATGGTTGTGTCTATGAGTCTGTGGTGACTTTGTTTCAACTTTGAGGTCACTAAAAATAAAAAACTGTCTCTCACAGCTGGTTAGCAAACCTTTAGGTAGTCAAACCCTTTTATATAACTCTGTGCACAAGAAGAAAAGGGATCACAAAACAGGAAACCTAGGGGGGAATCACACTAAAACATTTTACTCACCTTCACCAAAAAAAGTATAAAAACCTGCACAGTGTGAAAAACACCCTCCATATCCCTAATTGCTTAAAGAAAAATGAAAATGGAGGGCTGGAAAATAATTCTGCCCTCCCTACAGTACGTGTTCCTCCTCCAGCAAAATAAAAAGATCCCAAGGTAGCATACACATAATTATGATGTTTAACAGCACTCTGCTCATTGTGCAATTACCAGACTCGGTTCTAAAAACCTGTCCTGCAGAGGCAACTAGCCATAATACATTACAGTGAGCTTGTAAATAGCTCCATTTTTTATTCCACCAGTGTCTCCATGTAGCCTCCCTTATGACAATGTGAGTGGGTGGCAAGAGGCGAGCTTTGATTAGAGAAGCTCTGACCTTTAGTAGTCTGTCAATCAATGGTATCAGAAGCAAGAAAAGCCCATCTGATTCTCTGTAAATCTGCTTGATTAAATTCTCTGTTTGATTATCTGAAGATGATTTCTCTTACTTTGATTTTTTTATTCTGCTTTGACTGAACCTGAAGAAGAGGCAGAATATTTATACTGATGTTGACCTTTTGAGGGATTAAATCAACCCTTAAGTAAAATTGCATTCTTCCAACTTTCATTCAAAGCTGGAAACCAGACGGACAAGTCAAGTTCATTAGTAGAACATTGTAGAACATTTCATACAACTGACTAAAAGAAAAGTGAAAAAAATAAACTACCATATGCTTGAATTAAATCAATTGCAAACATGTTCAAACAAATTCAGACCACCTGGAAGTTTGTTCCAGATTTATTCAGCATTGCAGCCAAAGGCATCTTACCGGAGAGAAGCTGATTACAGTAGTCTATCCTAGAAGTCTGCATTTTATTGTTATTTTTTGAAAAACTTCTTGCTATTTATTGAAATGGTAATAGGATGTTTTGACCTTGCACGCTATGATTTGGGTTCCAACTGACATTATTTTAACAGACAGCTAAAATGAGGACTAACTTCTAGGCTTTTATATTTTGCACTAAAAACAACTTTACTAGTTGTATCCTTAAAAGGAGACATCAGACAAAAACTATCTTTCCTAAGTAAAGTGACCACGACTGTGCATGATGCCTGGTTCCTATTCAGCTAACAGAGATGCTTTGAAGGAGTAGATATTAACTAATTTGGTGATGTGTATATTTTAAGTCTTATTTAAAACGTCAGCTTACAGTTCAGAATGTATTTAGGGTGAACTCATTCTTTATAATTACAGTTTATATAAAATCCAAGGATTGGAGGCACGTTGTACTACTGGTGTTGGTGCAAGTGATATCAAGCTGAGTCAGGTTGCTTCTGCTCTCACATCTGCCACTCTGTTGCCTGCTCATTTACACAATTATGGATGCTCACACAAAACTCCAGGAGATCATTTATCCAAGTAGAGATTAGTCCTGGGCTTGTTTAGTAATTTACAAAGTCAAAATCAACAAACATATTTGTATATGATGATGACGCCCCCAGTCCTGACTAACATCCATTCCAGAAAAGACATATACTTGTCTAGATCTATACCTCTTGCAGTGTATGTGCGCAGGAAGCTTGAATCTCAGTGTCGGTATGAATGTGCATTGTACTGTAGCAAAGTGCAGGGCTTCAGTTTCCATATAGACCAAACTTTTCCTCCCCGGGGACCCGACAGTAGAACGAAACAGAGAACAGGAGGAGGAGGCAAAAGGTAACTGTCGCCCGCCAATAAATCAATACGCTCCTTTATTACTTCAGAGAACAAAAGGCTCTGCACCAGGATCGATTGCACCGCCGAGGAGCCTCCAATAAGAACAAAATATAAATAAATAAAATTCTCCTGGCATTTGGCTGCTCTGTCCCCATGACCAGATCAGCATCAATTTATTACCAATGTGATGGTTTCCGCCTGATGTGTTTTTGTATAAGCACAAATCAATCCTGAGTTTATTAGCCGCTATGATTCATTGTAAAATGACATTACTCAGGGTGCCAGATGAATGCCATTCATTAGGAAGTAAGGCAGCATCGACTGCGGATGTGCAGAGAATAAGAACGAGAGAGTGAAAGATGTATCGAAAGAAACAGTTTTGGTGTTACGGGTGAACTTATGTTAAAGTGGTTCTTGTGTTTTTGTAGTTTTAATTACAAGATAAACATTGTAGGTACAGCAGAGACTATAACTGTAAACAGCAGTAGATAACTTATTTATGACTATGCAAGTATGCTGCTATTATAAAAACCCATCATTTTAGCAGTTCAGACTGTGTGTAATATCACACTGTCAGACAAGGATTAAAAGTTTACTAAAAGTATATAAGTATTATTTGAAAAATGTCCTTAAGTTTCACAAGTAAGACCTCATAAAGGGCAATGGCCCTTTTGTGATCATTGATATTATCACAAAACATTTTGCTATTATCGGACTAGTAAGCTGCATTTCAATGTTGTAGCTGGTTGTGGTGGAGCTGATTTATCTGCTTTATTAACTATTAGATAAGCCTGTTTGCGCACATTGGCAATGGAGAGAAAAGCGAAGCAAAACTAATTTGTTAATAATGTAGATTACTAAACTATACTCAAGCAGGCTACTAATTAAAAATCAATCATTTTCACTCATTTCAGAAGCGTAAGAAATGTAGGGCACCTCTCAAAACTAGTTTTTATTCTTTTCAGTTTTGTAAACTCATTTACTTTTTCTAAAGCAAGCAGAGGATGTTTCATAGAAAACACCACAGAACAAAGTATTCTTGTAAGTCAAACCACACAGAGTGGTGGAAAATGCATGGCATCATCAGCATGGAAGATGAGAGGCCGAGTTGGACGCTGCTTCTACTTTTATCATGGTAATATTCTTTCAAACATCACACTCGACACCGTAGCGATAACAGTGTTTAGACACCCCAAAGGAACACAAATCACCATGCTCAAGGAGAAACGTTGCTCACAAGGCATCAGAAGCACATTGGGAGCACATTTTAGAGCATTATCATAACTGTCAGATTACTACAGCAATGTTATATGCAGCGCTGCACGCAAGGCCCACTAGGTTTTGTACTGCTGGGCATCTATACTATATTTATAATCTATTATACAAGCTTTATCATGATGTTTAATATGGCACAGTATGCAACTTTGAGGCATGTAACGCCGATACAGCCACTGAAGTGCTTTAAGAAATTATAAGGTTACATAAACATACGAAATATTTCTTTTCATTTCTCTATCTATTGCAAGGAGGGGGGGATCAACGGAGCACACATCTGATTAGACTTGATGAACCCTGTTGCATTCAGGAGTAAATGGAACACAAGGACATTTGCATTGAGTCCCCCGAGTCCACATGGCAGTGAATACAGAAAATGAAACAAGGAGGACGAGACAGAAGAGGAAAGGCAGATAAAAAGAGAAGACATTTTCTGATATATTCGTTCCCATGAATTAAACATTGCATTCAATACTCCGGAATAAACTCCAGCAGCTTGTTTGTGTTTGTTTTTACCGCTGTTCATCAATACAGGTCATAGTCAATAATCAGACTTTTATATTAATATGCAGACCCTTCTGGCCTGCAAGCGTGCATTTAGAGATGAGATGAAAGACACATGACAGGACACACAAGAATGTTATCAGGCTTAATGGGATAATTGGATGTGAAACTGTCATTCCACCTTTGTTAGAGGCGAGCGGCTAGACAGCAACAAAAAACCAACCCTAATAAGCCTGGCCCACTGAGAGCCATTTTATGCTGCAACATCAATTACAAAAGAATTGCTTTAGGGATCCTCTGGCCAGGCTTTCCAATGCATCACTTATTAGACAATCCTTTGCTGTGACATGTACTCATCAGAGGATTGAAGCACCAGCGCTAGACAAGGTCATTTATGAATTATTTGGATTTGTGTCACATTTTTACAAATATGCTGCTACAAAGTCAATGTCTGAGTCTATCTGTGTGTTAGGGGAGTGGAGTGTGAAATCAGCACTATTTCTTCTCTGATAACTAAGGCCCACAGTGCTGCAATGCTTGAATGAAGTATTACTTACCTAATTCTCATCAAACACAAGACTTGCCCTTATATAATGATAATTCTGTCCAAACGGGGTGATTTAAATTGGGCTCATTATGTAATATGCATGAAGGTAATGCAAATGGATAGGAATACCCACAGAAACTGTGTATAAAAGGGGAAATCAGCTGTGAAAAGAGTTTGATGAAAATGAAATGGCTTCTCATTGTTCAAACTGTTGGTAGGTATGTATCTCAACACAGTTATCAAACCATTCCTGATGTCGCAGCTGTATGATGGAGGTCACTTTAAGCAAAAGTAGGAATACTAGGCCTCAAGGCAAAAATTACCCCACCACCTCTTACCAACATGTGCAATACCCAAGTGTAGGACACATAAAAGCCCATGACAAAAAACAGCAGGTACACGGTTTGAAAATGAAGTTTTATTACGTAACATTCAATAACCGAAAAACATCTAAAGCTACGAGGTGTGTTAATCAGTGGTGTCAGTGTGTCGGCAGATGGCTGAGTGGGCTGGTGATGAATGGAGGGTGTTGTATAGTGTAAAACCTAAACTAGTAATATGGCCGAAGCCAACCAAACAAGTACGTGGTGCTGGAAGAGAGAGAGAACGCAGACGGGCACAGCCACATCTCAAATTTCCCCGGGAGACTGGCCAGACTCCACCTACCAGAGACCTGCAAGACAACTCAGTCAAACACAGCAGGACAGGAGGTGCCGACACACATAGTGGAGCAGAAGTATAAAGGAGCAAAACATGGAAATACTCGAGTGCAAGTACCTTATGGTACAGCCATAAGGTACAGCCTCTCGTTAACTGACGACATGTTGCCAAGCTGTCACTCACATCACAACTGGCCAATAGAAACGTCTTT
>JAVQJD010076421.1:0-11045 GCA_036023655.1 Nannoperca australis
ACACACACACACACACACACACACACACACACACACACACACACACACACACACACACACACACACACACACACACACACACACACTAAAAGTTAGAATAAGTGGTGGAGGAAGAAAACAATCTGCCAGCCAATTTAAATTATTTCGACCTGTTTCTGCTTCTTTCAAGAACATTTTAGAAATGAGAGAATAAGAAATCACTGCTTTAGAATCAAGAAAATCTAAAAACTAGTTGACTTCTATCAAAACAGCATGTGCAATGGCAGATTGTTTCACTTGTTTTAAAAAAAAATAAGACAATTAAGGCTCAAATGCCTTGGTAAGCTGAAGACTTTTATAGTGTTGCACTATTCAAATTGTTAAGTAACCCAAGCAATCAGATAAATACGGAGGTCCTGAGAGGCAAGTGAGAAAAATAATTCTGGTGATCTATTTTCTAAGTCTTATCTAAATGTTTTCTCTCCTGCGTTTATGACTTAAGAACAGGTGAAAAAAACTTTTGCCAGGATAATTTTACAGCATCTAAGGTAAGTACATACTAAGTTATGTAACATTACTGTTTAATAAACAACATCCAATTCTATATCATTTGTTTTGGAGAAATTAAAACTCACCTGAAAGAAACATGAATGCTTTTTAATTTAGGACATGGGGCAGTGGCCAAAATTGGTATTACAACAACAAAACCTTTTTCTTTCACCTGTTTTACAGATAAAATGTATTTTTAAGGAATATAGAACAATTATTATAGAAAGAAAAACGTCATCTGTCATTTAGTCATAAACTAAGGACACTTAGAAAATGGATCACCAGAATTAATATTTTCTCATTTGCCTCTCAGGGCTTCTGTAGTTACATAATTTCTCTTTGAAATGTAGTGAAGTATAAGGTATAAAGTAGCAGAAAACGCAAGTAAAGTACAAGTATCTCAAAAAGTACAGCACTCGAGTAAATGTAGTGCCGCCACAAGTTAGAGTAACTCAAAAGCTCGTTCCACATTGAGCAAATAGTGTCAGTATACTTACTGAATGTTCTGAGACATATTAATATTTGTTTGTTTTGTACCTGTGACGGAGGGGAAGTATATTCCCACCAGTAGAGTGAAGAAGGTGCTGATGTCACTGTAGACATAGGCATTCTTTTTGTCGCTGACCATGTCCTGTGTTTCTACTGAAGGCTGGCCTTTCTTCTCAATGAAGCTACCATCTGGACCATATTCACCCCACAGGTTGTCTAACGAATAGACAAGACGGAGAAAAGCGTCGTCAGCTGAATGAACATTGGATTCATTCTGTGGGGCAATGAATATCTTGCGGGCAAAGTTGATTATTTAACTTGAAGGTGGCACATGACGAAATAAGCTAAAGGAGAGGTCAGATTCTTTCCTCTCCCCTACTTCTCACCTTTGATTACTCCACTTAGCAGCCCAGGTATGGCATGTATCTCTGTCAGGTTGTTTAAGGTGAAGTATTCATCACAGGTTGCGTTGGGATATTTACTCTCACAGAAGAGGCTCCATAGTTTGGTGGTCATGGTGATGTTTTTCACGACCTTCATCTTCGCGCACGTTTTAAACAAGTCATTGTTCAGAGATCGGTTTCCCAACAGACAGACGCTGTAGAGGAGAGAGAAAGGTGTGGTGTAGTTAGATGGAAGGTGCTGTATCTGTTGTGATAGATGGCAAACAACTGAGAAGTATAAATGAATGGCAGAGTACTTGGTGATGAATTCCAACAACTAAGGGATACTTTTGCGTCAATACAATGGAAGAGATCAATATTGCATTTTGTTCATAGGAATATTCTAGTTTTGAAAACATGTCAATGCTAAATAGGGATTGTTTTTTTTAGCTGTTAGTCACTCACTTAAACTCTGGTGGTTCGATCACCGTCTTGATGACTCCAGCATAAGTGGCCATGATCGAGAGAACCACACAGGCAAGAAACACCAGAGCCAGTTTGTTCACATACCTGCAGAACGAAGGGGAATAAATGTGAGTCTGTATGCTAGTCTGTGTGTGTGTGTGTGTGTGTGTGTGTTGTGTGTGTGTTAGGATACTTACTTCACCCCTACAAACACTACCAGCGCCATCAGGAGCAGGCAGCATGTGCCGTAGACACGCATATTGTTGAGCATTGCTGCATTTTCACCTGCTTTAAACACGGTTGCTGTTGGAACAATGTACGTCTGGCAGTGGGGCGACAGCAAAAACAGAACAGAGTGGACATTAATATACAGCAGAAGTGGCACTGATGTGGCTGACCTCTTGTCTATGAGTGTGGTGACATACCAGCAGAATCTCTATGGTACCCAGTATGTACATGGATCCAGCGAAGGTGGTTCCAAGGTAAAAACAGAGGCCCACTGCTCCTCCAAACTCTGGACCCAGTGATCTGGAGATCATGTAGTACGAACCACCGGCTTTTGAGAAATTACATTCTGGTTAGACTTCCACCAAATGTATTCATGTCATGTTTTTAAACTTTATTTTGTAAAAGTTTGATAATACTTTATTTTAAATTTTTCCAGGGGTGTAATTCCCAGTGGGGATGTGGGCTACATGCCAGAGAAGCTCTGAGTTGATCAAAATGTTAATTTGCTCATCTGATTCGCCTTCAGTTATGATGCTTTGGAGCAGTGCAGAGGGAAAAATAAATCTTCTGCCCTGTGTATCGCCTCTTGGGCAACATACTGCCCTGAACTTAAAGCCCCCCTCATTTCTTGACAATGCTGATGATTTACATTGTTTGCCAAATAAACCACTTTATTGTCCTAATGAACCTGTATTTGGGGATAATGAAAATCAGTGTAGTGATAGGATTGATGAGGAAACCTGTGCCTTTTCTTCAAAGCCACACATGGAATTATTACCCGCCCATGTTTTCCCAGGTCTCCCCAGCACCATCAAACAGAGTTTCTTTAGGATGTGTGTCTGTACTGCCTATGAAAAAAACCTGTTTTGCGTCACATTTCTAGAATACAACTGAAACTTGTTAACTGAAACTGAATAATACAATACATACACATGTTGTGTTTGCAGTTCACCACAGCGCTGTGGCCGCTGTACACACTGATCATAAACTGACCAAACTAGAAAGACAGGACTCCACCATGTTACTGGGCAAAAGATTTATATAATTTGAAACGCTCTGCCCCATTATCTTTTAAAATGTCTTGGAAAAATGTACCTGATTGTAACAACACATAATATTTTACAATGTTCTATCCTGCCAAGAGTTGGAGGCTGTGTGCATTTGTAGCCACTGAGGAGGACATTTACAATCTTTGAGCCATTGTCTGATTTCTGATATTCTCATATCTCTGATACTGACACTTAACCTGGTGTCTGTAGGTGATATAAGGAAGTATAGATATCACTAGATTGACAGCTGTGTATTGAGAAGATATGATTGTAACTATATAACTGGGGTCGTTCATGACTCAGCTCGGTAGTCGCCCACGTCATAACGTCACTATACGTCTGTATACGGCTCCGCTTTCCCAGCAAGGCTAGCGCCAACTGCAATCACAGTAGCAACAATGGCGGACTATATTGTCTCTTTACAAGTGTTGCTCCTGACTGGTTGCCGTGACTGCTATGGATGGCTTACGTTCAGGAAGAAAGATAATTAGCTAACACGTTAGATACGTATTAACACTGAACGTACAGGCACCAACTCTTAACAGGCACTTGAACTGACTTGGAGAAAAATGGGTATTAGTGTTTTAGGTTTATTTGTTGGGGCTTTATGCTGCCTGTGAACACTGTAAAAAGTAATTTGATCTGGTTTTATTTCCAGAGAATTCTCCGAGAAAGACACAAGCACTGATCATTGATTAAACATAAAGCAGTAAATAGCAGTGCTCCTTGTAGTAAAATGGAAATTAAACTATATTGAGTTTAAGGTTCATGTTTTTATTGAAAATAGTTCAGTTTTAGTTTCAATATTTTAGGGTTAGTGCATTAAAATATTAAAATGCAGCAATTTACATTACATGTGAATACTTTCAGAGGAGTGACTATAGGTACGATCATCAAATGATCAACAACCCAAAAAAAAATAACAAAGATTATTAGAAAGTTTTAAATATAAACATAATTTTGTGTAGCAGGAATATGTTTTCATCTGCTCTCATATCTTGTTAATCATCTCACAAGCCCCTAGATGTATCCTGTGATGCCAGGTTAAAAATCACTGCCCTATACAACAATGTAACTCCCATATCCTGATTCATATTCAAGTTCATGAATGTGTGTTCCGTCTCCCTATTATCACATCAGTAGTTGTTTTCTGGGAAACCTCCTGAGAGCTTTTTAAGAAATTACAGGGTCATAAAATAAGGAATCACTTTTCTTTTCTTTTTGTTTTGCAGTGTCTTGGTTGTGTTATTATTCAATCACCATAACATATCTACATAAGGCTGCTGGTCCGTGTAAATCACTTTGCAGTCATACAGGAAAACACTACACTTTTTCTCAGTTGCAACTGCAGTTTCAAGAAATTGCATTTAAATGTTGATAGTGAAATAGAACAACATAACGAATGCAACCATTCATAATGTACCTGGGACAACTCCATTGGTCGCTATGGCACTCATTGATATGGCTGTGAGCAAGGTCTGTGGAGAGAAAAAGGACGAATGTCAAGTTCTGGATGAAAGACAAGAGGTGAGGTGTGCAGGCAGAAGAAGGTCATTTCAAAAAGCTGTGATTTCACACTTGCTTGTTAAGTCACATATTGCTTTTTGATAAAGTGTTTTATTATCACTCATTAGTGCATGCATCTGCGTATCATTTGTAGCCCTTGTTAAGCGATGACCAAGGGGTGGAGGAGAGACAATGTTGCTGTGTGAGAACCTTTTTTGTTTGAATAAAATGGCAACATTTCAGTTTAGACGTGAACTATCCGATGAAAACAAGTAAGTCATTCAATAAAACTGAATTTATATAACACTTTTCAAAATCAGGGTTTCATTGTACTTCATGGTTACAAAAACATCAGAATACATATTTAAATCAAAGATAAGCACAAACCGTTCACAGAATAAGAACAAATTGGGACATAGAGGCATAAATACAAGGCCTTTGAGAATAAATGGGTGTTAATGTGTAAATGAATAAACTTGTACAACAAGGACTCTCACCAGATATTAGATGTCTGGGATACTCAGCGCTATTAAAACATTTTAGGCATCAAATGTAAAATGATTGCAGTTCAATACCCAGCCCTACTAATCCCATTTGACCAAGTGAAATGCCCAATCCAAACCCCATAGTGGGTATATATCAGAGGAGGGTGTGTGTGTGCAGATTGTTCACACCACATCACATGAGTGTTGTGCAATTAAGTTCAAACTGCTCAAACAGTCAACTCTCTGTTGGGCCGCATAGAGCTACTGACGTACGAACCGTGGTTGTAAATAAGATACATTTTCTGCTTGTTTTTGAGGGACCCTCTGCCGAGCTCAGGCTCGGGAGTTTACGTTAATCATCACACCCAAATTCAGAGGAGGGTGTGTTGATGAGGCTCCAGTTTGTCTGCTGTGCCGTAAATCTGAGACTCAATCTCAGACACGCCATTGTTCCGTTCAGGCATTTATAGAACGATAGAGAATGGCCAAGAGGAACTTGTTTGTCTTTCCTTGACCAATTTATTTTCCCTAAACTGTGCTAACTACACTCTTGACCCCATATTTCTTCCTTCTTGGATTTGGATTTACAAAGTACTCACACAAAAGCAGCACATGGAGACGATGGCGAAGGATCCCAGGATTCCCGCCGTGCCCACGATCCAGGTCAGACGCAGGAAGAGAATCACGCCCAGGATGTTCTGCATGCAGGGCAGGTAAACTCCAATGAAGGTTCCCATTTGGGGCAACTGGGGGTCAGGAAACACAAATACAGAATCAACAGGTTAGATAGATGATTCCAATGAAACCCAAAAGATCAATAATGAAACTGATCCTCTATCCTTTTATGATCTGGGAAAGGTGTGCTAATGCAGGTCAAACCTGTACTATGACGTGTTTTTTGACAGTGACACAAAGTCTTGGGGCAGATGGAAAGACGGCCTAAAATACATCCATAGAAACCTTTATGAACTTATCTGAAATCTTCAGATTCTTTTTTAGGGCAGTTGTAAAGCACAGAAGGTTAAATGCAATTCCAGCAAGATTTTCCTCGTTTCCTTCATTTAAAATTACTATGGATTGTTATTCAGTGCATTTGACATGTAATGATTAAAGTAATTTCCCTTAAGTGTGTTTATCATATTTAGTATTTTAAAACTAGGAAATAATGCTAAAGATTTTAAGCAATATATAGAAATACTCTGTTTTGAATAATAATTTCTGTCTGATATGTTTTTGTCCAAAAAGAAGTCAAATCTCCTGGTAAACAAAAATTGTTTCCCTCTCCCTGCTTGACAAAATCCCATATGCAAATGCTGCTGGACATGAGATGTCTCCTACTTCTCTTAAATCCATTCACAGTGTATATGCGTGTGTGCTGGAGCTTTCAAACTCCCACAATCAAAGTCAGCTCGTACATCCACGTCTTAAACCACACAGACAAACTTTGCCCCTTCAGCGGATTAAAGTGAAAACAGCCTTTCAGTGTCAAAGTCTGAGTAGTGAAGCTCAAACATCCAGGTGAAGGAGTAACAAGCAAAACACCTTTTCTAGTGGAGGGGGACTTCAGAGTAGATCGTCTTTGGTACAACACAGCTGTTGGCTCGTCTGGCCCTACTGATTGAACTGACTGCTTTTGATGCTTTTAATTGGAATTAAAAAGGATTATCAACAACGATTGTAGTTTTTTTGTTTTAGCGAAGTGTGCCTAAAAACAGTCCAAGCAGAAAATAATTATTCTGTATTAATATTGAGCTCATCCCTCTCTTCTATATTATTTACATCACACTGCACAAACCTCACGCACACCTTTGCTACTTTCATCCCCCAGAAACCAAGTGTACGTACCATTTTTTGAGTTACAAACACTTTGTCCTGTGCTGTGTCCTGTGCTGTGTCCACTGCACTCAGTCGTCTGTCTAAATGCTGAGAAGGGCCTGATGTTGATTTCCAGATGTCCCACATCTTCCCTCTTGTGCTACTCTGTAGCTTTCTCTCTCTCTCGTCTGTTTTTCTACACCCCACACCCCCACTCCCCCACTCCTCTACGTTGTCTGCCTTGTTTTTTTTTTGTTTTTTTTGTCTCAAGCTTCGGATCTGTCCCCTTCATGTGCACTCTTAAAGAAAAAAGAAAAAAATATACACAGCTATCATTCAGGGGGCGGGTTCCAGTAATCAATGCTTCTACACAAAGCTAAGCAGTCCAAGGTTCTGCTGTGCTTCAGCCAAACACTCTGGATGTTGTGTGACAGCAAGACTACCAAGGAGGCAAGTACTCTTGTCATTAGAGCTTATTCTCAATGATTTAATTTGATTTGACTCATTGAGATCCTACTGTCTGCTGCAGCATGTATTATTGCCACCAGTAATGTGGCTGTAGAGTAAACTTTTTTTCTGTGAATTTGGGAGACGTTTAGGGAATTTACATACATTAATTGTAATTTATACATGATGGGTATTTTACAGGCTGATTCTAGCATATTTTATTTGAACTACCTGCAAAAATACAGGATTCTGTATTTCCTCAACACAACTGTATGTCCACCAGTGTGGAGAAGACTACCCAACATGTGAAACTAAATAGTTTTTTTATTCTTATCCTTCATGACCAACAACAGATTGAGAGACTTGCTTTTGCAAAGGTCTCCGACACTGATGATACGTGGAGACAGTCCATTTGTTCCCACACACAACAGATTTTACGGCCCAGATGGTCTTTCTAAAATATAGACACCTCACTCCATATCCTTATATACATGTAAACTTTGCACATCAGCCCGGTCTGGGAAAACTGTGATCAGTAGCTTCATGTGCATGTGAACATGCAGCTCTGTCTTCCTGTGTGTCAGTTTGAACACTTAGCAGCACAGGTGCGCCAGCTGGCACAAAAGGAAGGGAACACCTCCACTGTCCACCTTCAGCTGGCGCTCAAACACAGCCTCCCACACCACAGACATAGTTCTGCTCTCTATGAGGGCTGAGGGGAAGCTGAAGTACTGCTTTTCAGTGTAGCCAACCAGCAGTAAGAAGGTGGGGTTGCACAGCTGTGTTTTGTATCCGTCCTTTCTGACCACAACCTTAACATGAATGTTACTAGTCAAGTGTGATTTCAGGTCTTTTTTTCCCACGCCAGGCAGCCCATTTCCACCACACGCCAGGCTAAGCCCACAGGAGATGTGATTAACCTTGTGACTTTGTTCAAAGGTTGACAACAACTACAGTTATCAAGATGCTATCCCAGAATAAACATTAGCTTGTTTGAAAAGCGATGATGTGTGAGCAACACTACTGTTCTACAGGTCAGCAGAAGGTGTTAGGTCTGTAAACAGTTGGTTTAACTAGTATTTATTTGTTGTTAGCTGTTTTTTCTTTAAATGGGCTGCCCGCTCCACTTTCCGAAAACTCAATTGTGTCACATGAACAAAGCTTTCACACATGCAGCAGCCTGATGATTTCAAAGAAACTGACAAACTACACTTTGAAACCCTGACATCGGTCATCGTAAGCTACTGGACCTGCAGGACATGTGTCCAAGATGTGTCCAGTGTTGGACACAGCCATGTGAGAGACCCACCTAAGGTCTCAGAAAACAAGGGAATACTGCTTTATGTGTAATGACGACTTCCAGACACGGGTTTGAGAGAAACGTAGTTGCTATTTGTGCTGAATTCAAACACTTAGCCAATGAATCAATTAGTTTAATTGTCGAAAAACTGAAAATGAAACTGCACCAATTTTATAATTGATTAATTGTCATTTGTTTTTAACAAATATTCAGTGGTTAAAAAATATATTTGATAGTTTTCCTAGTCGTCATCTTTTTGAAATGGAATTTATTTATCCATTTAAAATATGTTTCAAAAATGCAGTAAATATTTACTTCAATCTTTATTTGTTTTAAACCTACGGTGCACTCATAGGTACACTTACAAACTGACACTATGTTTTTTGTTGTTTTGGCTCTGTACTTCTGCATATTTCATTTGAAATGAAACAAGTTAAAGTGTTAACTTTCAGATTTCAGGGAGTTTGAGTATGTCCACGTGTGCAACTAATGTAACTTATCTTATAACGTTCTGTCCCCTAAAACCATGGGTCTATGCATAAAAGGGCTACATTTCCCACGCTGTTGATCTGATATGAACACTCTTATCACTGTTAACACAGACGTTATCATCTTATACAATCTGCTGACATACAGATCCTAACACACACAAAAGATTCACTGTATTGTACTGATATTTTCTGACTACACTGGAAGTGTTATAAAATACATTGTAAAAAATAATCATCAAGTAACAAATCTGCAAAAATTAAGTAAATCAAAGTTGTCTTTGTGGTAACACCCATGTCATGACATACGGTGCTGTTTTGCCATACAACAGTGACGCAGCACCCGTCTCGGCACCCGTCAAATCGGATCCAACAAGATTACCCAGTGAGAAATTCTCCAGCCCCTTGTCTTTTGTAGCTGAGTTCATAATAAATGTCATAAGATGAAAAACATCATCACTGTCTCACAACGCAACAGTCCATTCTTTAGATTTGTTTATGAGCTCCTTTATCTCCTTGTGATATCATCAAAAGGTCAAAGTCTTATCGGACAACAACACACTGTACAGTTGGTCTGAATACATGCAGCCTTAAAGATTCCTCTGTCAATGCAGGCCTCCATTTTTTATGCACAAGTGTCCTTTAGATGATAAGAAACATGACAGAATGATGTCTGTGCAGAGTTTGACACTAGAAGGATGTTTTCAGGTTTATCTGCTGAAACTGGAAAGTTTCTATGTGCTCATTAAAAATCAGATTTTAAGCGGCGGGCCTACGAGCATGATTAGTTACATCACAAATAGTTTTTGCTTGGAGCCTCCAGTGCGCATACACTCTGTGTGTGTGTGGACTGGAAGTAGGAGACATCTTGTGTATATGTCATTTCAGAGATTTTAACAAGACACTTGTTACTTGATACTTTTTTGTGAAAAGAACATATCAGATACAAATTATTATTCAAAGAACGATTCATCTACATGTTAAAACCTTTTTAAAAATCAAAACTGAACTAAAGATCATGTAGGCTCAAAACATGCATCGGTAACTATTATCAAAATTTCCACCGGCTCCAAAAAATGTGTCCGTACCACGACAGCGACCCTCCTGACCCCATCCTCATTCTCGGCCTCCTCATGCTCGCGGACACCCTGGGTCAGGTTGGTGTAGTTGGCCAGCTTGTTGAGAAGAGATGATACCATAGGTGTGCTGTCCATTTCCTCCTGCAGAGAGACAGAGACAAATGCATAAATAAAAGAAAACACTGCAAATTGATTTCTATCAACACCTTAAGACCGCTGTACAGTACAACTACTGTGTTGTGCTGTTAGCACTCTGCAGCTTCACTGCTAGCAGGTGCACACAGACACTTTAATGATAATTGCCAGGCTTTTAACCAGATGTGACCACATCACTCCTGTTTTAGCCTCCGTACACAGGGAGATGAAATGAAGAAAAAATGAGAATTAATTTCAGGCTTCACGGCTTTGCTCCTTGCTATATTCATGACCTCTAGTACCTTATAAACCTGTACATAGTTTGAGGAACTCATGCAGAGGTCTTGTAACTATTGAGGTGTCCCATCTTAAAAAAAAGCGGGACGGAACGAGCTGCCTGGGAAAAAACTACTATAGTCTGTTGGACCCTATCCCAACTAGGCTGCTTAAAGAGGTTCTGCCCTTGGTTGGCACTTCTTTTCTGGATATGATCAATTATTGAGGGGGCTATGTGCCGCGATCCTTTAAGGTAGCTGTAATTAAACCTCTTCTTAAAAAGCCCACTCTTGATCCAGGGGTTCTATCAAATTATCGACCGATATCTAACCCTCCTTTTCTCTCCAAGATCCTTGAGAAAGCAGTCGCCAA
>JAVQJD010076447.1:0-41119 GCA_036023655.1 Nannoperca australis
AATAAGTTACATTATTTTAATGAAGTAATCAAAATAGTTACATTACTTATTACTTTTTAAACAGGGTAACTAGTAATCTGTAACCTATTACATTTCAAAAGTAACCTTCCCAACACTGCCTACATTTGAATCAATAACATGGCAAACCAACACAAAAAGGTTCCCCTCAAAGTTTTTGTGGAGGAAAAAAAAAGTTTGCGCCCACGTAAACTGCGTCATGACGTCATCCGCATGCTTGTTGTGGCGCTCCCGTCCTCCGCACCCGTCTTTTCGTGCAGCCGTCGGCGTTAGCTAGTAAACGTAGGAAGGTGTATCTCTCGTGACAGTCCGTCTTATTAAACTTTTCCGAGTCCAGGTAGTGTCTGAAAGACGGAGAGAGCGTTTTGTCTGTCATTTCGATGCATGGGAGTATCCTGGGAGCGGTGAAGGGAGAAGGTAGGTCTCGCAGCTGCCGCCTCCTCCGCCGTCCGTTGGTCCGTCCGAGCTTTCAGTTCAGCCCGGCCCGACTACCGCATTGCTGCCGTCAGAAGTGAAAAAGACGGAAAATGTGGGCCTAGGTAACTTTGTAAGCTACAAAACGCGACCTAAATTTAACTGGCGGTTATGTTAATGTTAGTTAGGCTGTGAGAACCGATGATTTGTGACATCTCTGAATGTTTCTGACCGCTGAGTCCCAGCGGTGCTGCGGCCGTGGTGTGTCATACATCGGGTGACTTCATACCTCTGTGTGTGTGTGTGTGTGTGTTTTAGAGTAGACATGCTGCTTGTGGAAAACTCTCAATATAAAACAGGGTTGTCAGTGTACATAGCTTACCCACCTACGCTGATTTAACTAGATTTAGCCAAATGAATTACATTTCTGCAGGCCGAGTATGCTCAGGTTTTTCCAAAACCAATAGGCTACCACAGTTACCACGAAAACCGGTAATGGAAGCTAACGCTAGTGCTGGGTTTCACCCCCAGCAGGTTTATTTGGCATGCCATGTCAGAGGCATGTTCCAGCTTGTCAACAAATCAGGCTCCACGTGTAGCTTCACAGGATTAGTGTGTCATGTCATGTCGACAGTCTGAAGCATGCCAAGACATAAACAGGTTGGCATGGGTTGTTTTAGCTCACAATACAGCGGGGTCATACACGCAGTACAGTACACACGAGTTTTAGCTGAGCAACACATGTGGCACTGGTATCTGTTTTGTTTTTGTTTTTTTCATGAACACATCTTTAGCATCAGATACTGGTCTTACAGCCTCAGCAGACATCTCTGGAGCAGCAGCCCCCAGGTAGTTGTACCCTCCCCTGTGTGTTTTGTAACTCTGCTACATCACGATGAGATGCTGAGACTTAAGGCCATGCTGATCTGATATCATAGCCAGCACGCTGACTCCCATCCAGATGCCAACTGAGAGTCTCTGGCCAGCCACGGAAGACCCCAAGACCTGACCTGGACTGGACTGGACAGTAGTCATGATGGGCTTGGGTTGATAAAAACGTTGTGCACAGTCTCCTGCCATACTACACCGGCAACATATCACAATACGTTGTCTTGCCTAACTGAGGCATTTTTACATTTAATCTCTGGAGTTGTTCTCTATACAGTCAGTTCAGCCTTTTTTCTCAGTTTATATCTGTTTGATATTTGAATGATGGCACATGCTGCACATGTTACACACTAAAATTCAGTGAAACTAAGAGCTTTTTATTTTGTATTAAACTAAAACAGATTAAACGAATAAAAACAAAGAGATTGATGACGGCTGCACAGTTAAGGCAAATACAAGAACTGCTATTGTCGTGGTTGATTTAGTGGTCACTGCAGCTCAGTTGGTATCTCGGTAGAACAGACGCCTGTACTACAAATATATAAAAACACAATTCAAAGCTGTAATCAGGCTTACTTTCATATCTTGTAAGTACAACAAGTAAAATACTTCTCTGTTGCAGGATGATGTCAGGATACAAAAGCACAATGACATGGCTTTGACATGTCTTGCAAGAAGCTGACACAGATAAGTCAGTCCCTCCAACGAGAAACTGTCCCTCATATAAAATATTAACATATAAAATATGCTCCAGAGCAGGTTAGCATGCAGCATAAGTTACCGTGGCGATTTACCCCGGTAAGAAGTGAACCACCATCGTAACCATGAAAACCCAGAGTTAAACCTGAAGTTACCTCGCTAACACTTAATCCTGCATCTTAGCACAGGCCTCTGGTCGGTGCTTAATAAATATAATACGGTTGATAGTTTGATCCAAGGCTCCCATTCTCCACATGTTGAAGTGTCCTTAAGCAAAACACTGAATCCCAAATTGCTCCAGATCTGTGTGTATCAGCCTGTAATCTGCTCTTAAACATCAAACTATACAAAAAAAACATATAACTGAAACTTTAATCAAAAATATGCTTTTCTTCCCATTAATTCAGTCTGTCTAGCAAAACATAAATGAAAGTGGATCAATAATGTTCCCAAAGAGAAAGCAACCAGCTAAATCATTCCTGCACAGAAAACACTCTTAGGTTATACTGGCCGACGTTATACTTTGCAGTGAAATTGCTCTTGCGTGCAGCCTTAATGATGTTTGGGAATCGGAGACTGGTGAATTACAGCGTTCTCTAAAGAAATGTCTACGACCAGGCACGTTGTAGTAACTTGCAGTTTACTAGGCGTTTACTTTGTAAGTTAATATAGATAAGGTTCAATTAATTGTACACATTAATTGTCTGCCCCTATCTGTTTTTTTGTTTTGTTTTTGTGGTATTTTGCCATTGTATGGGTATGATTTCTTCCACATAACAGTGTGTTGTAGATAATGTATAATGAATATTGTAGTTGCAGCTGTATCATTGCGATTGCTGCTATGATCACATCTTTGTCAGTGGTGGAATAGTTTAGCTTGTTTATTCGTTCTGTCTTTATTAGCCTTTCATGTGTCCCACTTGTAGCACACCTGCAATGGCCTAGATTACCCTCGGGACTGTTAACTTTCATCTACTCTAATCAAATCCCCTTTGAATTTGATCAAATTCCTTTATTTCTGCAGGTGCCTGCTGGCGTCGCGTCTGGCTTACACGCATGCAATTTCCACCTCACTTCAGTTGTTCCCTGTCAGTCCCTGTATATCTGCGCTGAGTCAACTGAACATTTAGCCTATAGTCGTGGCAGCAAGTGAAGGATTGTACATACGCGGTGCCTGCTGCAGCCGAAATGGGTTTTTGTTATGATTAATGTCCCCTTCGGAGTGTTCTTTAGCTCGATGTGTGTGTTGTGAATCAGTGCACCAGATGCTGAGGTAAAAAAAAAAACACTGGAGAAAAAAATGTCAAAGTGTCACTGTTAACCAATGCAGTTTCCAAGCTAAAATAGCAGAGGTGTTTTTCTCGGAGGGGAAGGTGTTGCGGGATATTTGTTGCACAAGGTGTTTGTTTATGGCCTTAGAATCCATGCTGCCTGCATGTCAAGGGATTTAGGGTTCATTTAATTTTAATCGGGCACAGCCAAGGCCATAGCATATTGTTTTTTGCTGCACCTGCATTTTGAACAAGTGCATAGCCAAGTGGGGAAAAGGCCTGCGTGCATGTCATAATCAAAACTATTCATCAAAAATGTATCTGTCAGTACTGTTCAGTCCCCCAGTGGGGATATCTTTGAGAAGGCCACAGGGAAGATGGAAGAAAACCACAAAAGGGCAACTGAGTGAGGGAATGTCAGGAGCATAAAGAAACAACAACAAGTAAGACAAAGCCAAGGAAAATGGAAAGAGTAAAAGAACAGCGAAGAAGTAAACGTCTTGCAGCTCTCCCCTTGGGTGCATGCCAGAGCCAGCTGGACGTACATGTGAGGAGGAGGAGAAAGTAGATGGAGATGGAAATTATATGTTTGTTGTCTGAGTAATACGGACAATACGGATACAGACCCACACCTACGACATCTCAAGGCATTTATTTTGTGTACTCTGTTTGTGCATTTACGGAGCAACACAGAACAAAGAAAATATAGCATGTTCAAGAGAGATTATTAAGAAACAAACAATTCAGAACAAACCAATATAGAAAATAAACATAATTGGATAACATAGTCAAATTAAGACATTTTTATATCACACTTTTATATCTACATTGTCGAAACAAATAGGAATGAGAAAATGTTTCTGCAATTATTCAAATAAGAAAATAAAGTGCAATATAATGTATGCTTTCTCTCAAAGATCCCTTGACTTTTAAGGCTCATTTTACCATTAAACATTCAGAGTTTGTTGCCCTGATTAAGAAGTTTTTAACACTGATAGATATGAAAATAATATTAGCGAAGACTGCGACAATTCACTTATTGATACTTACTAATTGATTGATACTAATTACTCAATTACTTCTTAAAATGGCAGAAATAATAAAATGTAAAAAATTATGATTTTTTTCTTAAATCACCAGTCATTTATACTACTACTACTAATAATAATAATAATCATAATAATAATAATGATGATGATAATAATAAAACAGTGATGGTAATATTTGAAAGTGAACAACAGTCAAGGCAATAACAGTGAAGTCGGCGATCTGACAGTTGGCCCTCCTTAACTCAGAGATGCCGTTCTTCTTAATGCTTCTCTGTGTCAAAGCTGAGACTGAGTAGCTTTTCTATTTATTCTGCTCTAGGTGTTTTTTGGCTCTATTCCATCATAACCTCTCTATTGCTGCTTCTTTCTTTTCAGCCCGTTGTCTCGCTGACCATGAAAACCAGCAATACTTGTCTTCTTGTTGCCTGTCAAACAGAAAATGGCTGGAATATCAGACTCTGTTTAACCCGTGGCTGTTTTCTGAAGGAAAGACAAGCGTGACTATGTTGCATAGCTACATAGTTGTGTGTCTTTGCCCACACACAAACACAAACACACACATACAACAAACAAACCCTGGCCAAGAATAATACTAATCCTCCACTTCCTGGCTGAGGAATCAATTCAAACAGTGACATGCTTTTTTTATAAACACACAAACACATTGTGTGTTAACATCCATTAACGTATCAGTTACCAAGTGCTCATCCCACGCTGATGGCTGTGCACACACTCGCTGTGAAGCTGGATGCAGATCAAGGACTAATGAACATGCTTTAAACCTAATGCTGCATCTGTGTGTGTGTGTGTGCGCGTGCGCGTGTGTGTGCATGTGTGCGAGCGCACGTGTCTGTGTTATGTATGTGTTTACAGCGCATGCGTGTGTCAGCATGAGTTTAGAGATGCCAGTGAGAGCCGCAGGAATTTCCAGCTGTCTGCTGCCTCTGTTCTCTTCTACAGACACACACACACACACCAAAACATTTGCAGCCCTCAACTTCACTGTTACCTTTTGTCAGATGAACAAACTGGACAGAAAGCAATGATAGATTGCTTGGCTTTAGACGACTGAAAACAAAGGCAGTGGTGCCAGGGACTGACAGATGGGACCATATTAGGCCCTGCCATTCACTTTGAATCATTTGAGATTGAGATTCAGTGGACTGAACAAAAGTTCCTTTAGAAGCGTAATGTTGTCACACTTATTAACATGCTATAACCTGTTTACCGTTCCGCACAGCTGTTTGGAGGTAGGAGATCTGGCGTTCAGCTGAACTGCCTGGCATGAAGTCAGTTATGCTGTTTGGGTGTTTATCTTTTCGTGTGTGTGTGTGTTTGTGTGTGCAGACTGTGCTGGTGGTCCTGACTGTTCAGCAGGATGAGTGAGGCGGAGAGCCAGTTCTACAGCGTTCAGGTGGGAGACTCCACCTTCACTGTACTCAAGCGCTACCAGCAGCTCCGCGCCATCGGCTCCGGGGCCCAAGGCATCGTCTGGTGAGAGGCTTTGCTTTTTGAGTCGCCATGCAGGGGTGTTGATAATATCCCGAGGTCCTCCTAAATACATTAACATGTTCGTTGTTGCACGAGTGGTGTTAACCTTTGCCCTGCTAGTTGTGGGCGCTACTGGGCCTCTTTCACTACAGACATGTTAACACGTCACAGTAGGAGAAGCACAGGTGGAAATGATAGTATAATTGTTGCCTGAATTCCATTTAGCTGCTTCAGTTTTAACGTCCTGGTATTGCGCATGTTAGCTCACTGGGACACTTATGTGTTATCAGTAACACCTGTGCTTTTCCTACTATGACAAGTCAAAATGTGTGCTGTGAAAAAGGCCTGTTGTGGTTATGTCATTTAGTCTGTCTGTCTGTATCTAGCACATCAATTCCAAGCAAGATGTTTTGATAACTACTAGCCAGATTGCCATCAACCCCTTACCACCAAGTTTCCTTTAGTTTTCCCTTTGAGTACCTTTAAGATTGGAGAAACCTTATTCCATGCTGTCTGATGATATCACATGTACAGAAGTGTTTGGTATGTTTGGAAACTTTGGGATGTCTAGTAGAACGTAAAATAAAGTTCTGTGGGTTTGAGCCCTGTCGTAAGTGTTATTAACAGGCGAAATAAAGATTAAATTTGATATCCTGATGAATTTCCCTAATGATTTGTGTGACCCTTTGAACTTTGGTTTTGCACTGTCAGATAAAATGTTTCTACTTCATCAACAAGTCTGTCCATAACAAAGTATTGAGAAAGCTAATGGCCACATTTCCATAAAATTTGCTGTGGATATTACTAATCATAGGCCCTAATCATGTCTTTTGGGAGCCAACTGGCCTGCGAGCAGGATTATAGACTACAATCCTTCTTTATGCTGATTTTCTTTGGAGATTTGATTACTCGCTCTTTTTGCTTTGCGCAGCCCCATTTAGTGTTTAAAGTGACGAGAGAAAATTACCTATTTTAAAAGATAAATGATAAGAGAGTAGAGTATAAGAGTATCTACCTTTTAGACAGCATCTAGTCTCTGCAGGATTCATTTATTTTCTTCTTTGATAACCTTTAGCCTCTGCCTCTTTTCTCCTCCAAACAACCAGCTCTGCTCTAGATACAGACCTTGGTATACCGGTGGCGGTGAAAAAGCTGTGTCGGCCCTTCCAGAACCAGACCCATGCAAAGCGTGCCTACAGGGAGCTGGTGCTGCTTAAATGTGTCAACCACAAAAATGTAAGACTTAGATTTAAAGGATAGATTCACATTTTTAAAGTCTGTTTTTATAGGAAACAGTAGTCAGGTGCCCATATGTACATTGAAACGGCTCTAATCATACCTGCTGTTGGTACAGCAGAGATCCTGTCCTAATGTGTCTCCAGTAATCGACGGGGGAAAAAATCCACAGATCTCATTCTGTTTGAAAATATGTTACAAAGTTTATGTAAAGCTTATATGAGACTTCAGCAGTCGCAGTTACACACATCTATCACCCAGAGTTGCAATGCTTTTATTTCATAATTGCCTCTTTGTGTTCTCCTGCTCAGAGTTTCTGTGCTGAGCCATGGTGGAGGGATAGTAACACAAAGAGGGGCAGCTAAAGTTTGGAATGTATTCGTTGCACGGAAGAATTTGTGTGGATTTTGTCCCTCATCAAAAACTTGAATTGCCTATTGAGATTAAAAAACAAAATTGAAATAATGTACAAACTTGAGAAAAGGAGAGAATCAGCTCTCTGCAGTGTGAATTTAATATCTTGCTCAGAGTGAGAGAATTCAGACAAACCCACTTAGTGGCCTGCCCGAAGTGGATGTAGATGGGAGAGTAACAGAGTGGACTAATGGTCTGTCTCTCTGCTTGCAGATCATCCGTCTGATCAATGTGTTCACGCCTCAGAAGTCCCTGGAGGAATTCCAGGACCTGTGAGTGGCGGTGGAGTGATGTTTGGCTGTAACAATCTACTCTGTGCTTTTTGCAGGAGTCCGAGATTTTAGCTGAAGCGTTTTATTGCAAACTATTCTATTGCACTGTGTTGCTTTTATATGCTCTCTCAATTTTTATTGCTTTGTTGTTCCTTTATGAACTCCTTTACTACCTTTTCTGCCTCTTCTTTAGGACTGTTCCTCTTATAATCTCTTATCGCTTGTGTCTCTTATCTACGTCTTTTCATTCCTCCCTCCGCTTTTAGGTATCTGGTGATGGAGCTGATGGATGCCAGCCTATGCCAGGTGATCCACATGGACCTGGACCATGAGAGGATGTCCTATCTACTCTACCAGATCCTCTGTGGCATCAGGCACCTTCACTCTGCTGGCATCATCCATAGGGTAACAGGAGGAGGAATTCTTGTGCTGTGGGCTACATGAGCGATTAAGACATGACAATAATGTTTCTACACAATGGAGGAATATAAATATAAAAGAGTAGCTTAATATCAGGATGAAAAGCAGCCTTTCACTGCCCTCTCTGGTTAAACATTTCCAAGTTACCACACCCAACAATGATGTCACGGTGTACTGGCACACCCCGGAGTACACTTCTTAAACCACAAGATGTCAGACTTTGAGCCGGTTTTAGTTTGCTTATTAATTAGCCATTTAAACAAGTGTTCAGTCCTAAATATTTATTAATATGTGATAAAGTGACATCAGAGGAGTAAAGATATAAGGCCTTTCTTGGATTCTTAAATTGCAATGTAAACTTAAGAAGAATGTGGAGGTCTTTTACCTTTTTGGTCCAGTTGACAAATTCAACATTTTCCACCAAAATAACTGGAGTTTTCTACGACTACAAACTGTGCAGAAATAAATACCTCAAGGGTAAAGTTTATGTGTGTGTGTGTTTCTATAGATTTATAGATATTATCTTTTCCCCCTCAGGATCTGAAGCCCAGTAACATTGTGGTGAAGTCTGATTGCACTCTAAAGATCTTGGACTTTGGCCTGGCTAGGACGGCCTGCACTAACTTCATGATGACCCCCTACGTGGTGACCAGATACTACCGGGCCCCCGAGGTCATACTGGGCATGAAGTATAAAGAGAATGGTAAGGACAACCCAGCACCAGTCTTAAACGGTAGATCTTATATCTCGAAAATAAAACATTAGTTTGCAATTTGACATCAGCAAAGGTGTTATTATAATTTGATTAACATCACATTATATACCAGTCATATCTTTATGTGTTTACAAATTATAGATGCTTAGTTTTTGTTGACAGTTCCCTTTCCAATGCTCCATAAAAAAAAAAAGAAAATGGCAGTAGCTGCGGTTCACAGTGGAATCTGATACAGTTTAACAAAGAGCTGTCCTTATTGGTTGGTATTGGTTTATCATACCATCTTTGAATCTTACAAACTGTATTTGTCAGCTAGTACGTAAAAAAAAGATATTACAGAACATAATGCAGAGGAAAGCATGAAGTAATTAAAAAACACTATTGTCGTTACATAGTTTGTCTAAGACTCGATTGTTTACAGTATTTGAGTGAACAAAGAAGGACATCACAGCTGAATAGGTCATTCTGTTTTTTTAATTTTTAAACCGTGGCCCTATTTTATTTTTTTTTTTCGGCATATTTGGGGGTTCGAACGACTAATATTTACTAAACGTTCTGGAATTGGTCCAGTAGATCGCCTCAGCTGGCAGCCGTGAACGGGCTGTGATGGCTGCAAGGTAATGTTAGTACGTCCACTAAAAGTGATTGTTTTTGCCACTGACAGGCTCCTTTTGTTATTTGAAGTGTCTGACAACATTTGGGAAATGATCCCTATAGAGACAGACCATTTTGTTGAAGAATAAGATTATTTTTGTTTAACCAGAAACGCCATCGTCTTCTTGCAATAGTTCCCCTCTCACGAGTTTCCGAGCGAGACTTCTCATCCAGCAAGACTTCTGTTTCTGGTTAAACAAAAAGGATTTATTTTTCGTATTTGTTGATGATGATGATGATGATGATGATAATGATAATGAATGTCCTTACCATGCCACTACACTGCTGCAGTGGACCTGTGGTCGGTTGGCTGCGTAATGGCTGAAATGATCTCTCACAAAATCACCTTTCCTGGAAAGGACTGTATCCTTTTCAGTTGTTGGACATATATGTCGTTGTTTTATTGAATCAGAATTTGTTTATTTATCATCAGAACATATACCAGTGAGAAAGTGAAAAGTAAAAGTAGTTTGATAAACACATTTACACAGTTATTTCACTGCCAATAGCCATGCAAGTCCATTGTAGTCATTGGGAATTCCCTGCTAAAGAGATATCAAAGATACCTCAGTTTGTGCTACAAATTAGCACATTTTTATCACGTGTCTGTATAATGTCTTATTTGTTTACAGAACACAGTCAAGTTGTTCATATCTTTTCAAAACTGGTTTAACTACAAAGGTGATGCATGAAACATCACACAGAGCTAAGATTGCAAACAGGAAGTAGTCAAAAGGCTGGCCTAACAGGAAACAGGTCTTTTGCCCAGTCACGTGCGTATCTAGAGCAGTCACAATCAGTTGTGAAACCTGTCCCGGGTTAAATGTATGATTCATGCATCGTGTTTATAGACTTGACCTAAAGCTGTCTGTATGATCTAGAAACATTATCAGAGCACCGAGACCTTTCGGCTTCAGTGAATCTGAAATAGAGGGAATAGAGGATTTAATGGCTGCTTGCTACATATACACGCTCTTAAGCAAACAGTCCACTCGGAGAGAAGGAGAGACAAACTACCTCACACTCTGCTGAGTGCACACTCAAGGAAAGTGAGGGAGAGAGCAACAGCTGTGTAAACTGATAAGCAGAGCTGCAGAGGCGAGGAGAAAGGCCTGGAAGGCTGCGTCTGGTTCCCAAGCCAGAGAGGGAGAGAGAGAAGAAAGCCAGCCGGAAGATGAATGTGATGAAAGCATGAGGCCATGGCACAGCTAGAGGATGGACCAAAATAACGAGAGCTAGTGTTGTGCACTTGTCATTCAAATTTGAACCATGGAGCATGTTGTACATCTGTGCCGCCTCCACATGTCATTATACTGTATATTTAGTGTGCATTATGTTACGTGATTGATCTGTGATCATTATTTAATATCTTTTGTGTGTGTGTGTTCTCTGTTCCCAGTGGACATCTGGTCAGTGGGGTGCATCATGGGAGAGATGGTAAAGGGCAGCGTCATCTTCCAGGGCACCGACCGTATCCTTTACCGCTCTCACTGTCTCTGTGCCACTCGTTGTCCCCATCATTTTCCCTCCATCAAACCTCCATTTAGCACAAAGTGCTAGACAATTTTCTTGTCTTACAGTTCTGAGCTTAGCAAACTTGTCTATCAAGACCTTTCCCTGTTATGCCCTCTAAACATAACCTGTTGCATAGGATCACTCCAGCAAACCCCAATTTGCTTTCAATGTGTTTCCTGACCTTTTCAATGATAATTCATCTGTTGTTGTTTATTAGGTAATTGTAATCCCTTTAATTGATAGAGGGAATCAAATTGTAGCAATTCAGATCATTTGCATTTATATTGGCCACTTCTCTGTTTCTAATGGGTTTGGTCACCTCTTCACTCACCAGCTCCTTTTCAGTGGCACTGTCCATTTACACCTGAGTAGATGAAGGGCACAGTGTGATTCTAGGATAGATTGCTTTTCTTCAGGGGAATTAATAGCCTTTTTCTGCAACTGCATGTCAAATGAATATCTGTATTTTTAGCCATGCTAGAGCTGTCGTTCTAGGAACGGCTGTCAGTAGAGATATCCAGATGATGTGTCCTACAGGACTGACTCGCCACCATGACATTCATTTTAGTTTTTTCATGAAATGTCTTATTGATTGGACATATTGCCATGAAATTTAGTGCAGACGTTCATGTTTCTCTAAGGATGAATTGTAATAACTTTGGTGATTCTCTGACTTTTCATGTAGCGTCATTCTCAGGTTTCAATGTGTCTGCATTCCCATCAGTCCCCACCTGTACTTTGTGTTTTGTGCTAATCAGCAAATGTTAGCATGCAGTGGCATAGCACTATGATGGTCAACATGGTAAATATTATACCTGCTTAACACCACCATGTTAGCACTGTCGTTGAGAGCATGTTAGCATGCTGGCGTTAGCTGTTTTTCTGCACTGAACATTGCGCAAATTTTTTCACGTTGTGCAAAGTTCATCAACTTCATGTATTTGTCTCTAGATTCTGTGCCTTATCAAGTTTTCCTTAACGAGCGTGTTGTGCAGACATCGACCAGTGGAATAAGGTAATTGAGGTTCTCGGCACGCCCAAACTGCGGTTTATGAACCGACTGATGGAGACCGTGAGGAACTATGTGATGAACAAGCCACAGTATCCTGGCGTCGGCTTCACCGAGCTTTTCCCGGACTGGGCCTTTCCTTCTGACTCAGAACATGACAAAGTGAAGAGTAAGAGTTTTAGACACTTAAATACACCTAATTTTAAATGCGTCTACAGTCACATAGAATAAATGCTTCTGAAGTTTGTCAGGTTCCATGGTTTTTAAATCTCTTTCCACGGACACTGCCATAATGTATAGATTTATATAGTAGTATAACCGAGGTATTTGGCTGCAGTGTATTGATGTAACGAGACATTTGCCAACAAAATTACAGGGACACAGAAGCTGAAAACTGGACCTCTTATGCAACTTGTTCAGAAAATGACCATGCAGGTCAAAGGTTTTTCTGCCCTAGTCTGCGGCATTTAGAGTTAGAGATCGCATCAACGAAACAAGAGAACAAATCTTGACATGCCCAGAGATGTTACCCAACAGCACGAGGGGAAGTAATCAGTTCTCATGAAGACCACTTAAATGAAGTGGGCCTTTTTCCATAGTAACGCTGCCCTTCCTCTGTTGCCATAACAGCGGTTCAAGCACGGGACCTGCTGTCCAAAATGCTGGTCATTGATCCTGAAAGCCGCATCTCTGTAGAAGAAGCCCTCAATCACCCGTACATTCACGTGTGGTACGACCCCGGAGAGGCCGACGCGGTGAGGGGGCCGTTCCAGTAGTGGTGCACTTTATCAATGCAGCGGCAGGGTGCGACCTTGCTGATATGTGTATTTCTCTTTGTTTCGCAGCCTCCTCCCCAGATTTCAGATAAGCAGCTGGAAGAGAGAGAGCACTCCATCGAACAATGGAAAGGTGGGACGCGCTGCCCTCTAGGGAAATCTATCAGCAGTGCAGCTTAACCTCCTTTAAAGTAACAGGAAACTAAACCTCCTCCTAACCCTATTAAGAATCATGTTCTTTATCTGTATGTAGAAATACTGTACACATGATCTGCTGTGCAAACCATTAGAGATTACAGCGGATAATCACCACTGTTTATATTGTATCATGCAATGACAATATTGGCGTTTCAATTAGATACAAATAAAACCACACGCTTGGTGTCAGTTGCTATGGCAAGAGGGAAAAATGCCATGCAGTGTAATGATAAGCAAAGTAACCCCGCAGTCCTGAAAAGACAAAACAAACTGTATTTCGTTCTGTATGTACAGAGAGAGGGAGGACTTAATGCAACAAGATGTTTAGTTTTACACTTGCCTCACAGTGGCTGTAACAGTAAAATGTGTGTAAGTAAAAAAAAAAAAAAAAAAGTAACCTGTTGCTGAGCTTCACAGAATTTCAGTTGGTAAAGGCTTCCTGGAAGTGTTATTGTGAAAATTCAGCCAAGTGTATCTGTCACCTGTAATAGCCCATGTACTGCCAAATCATTCTAAAACCCCCAGTCCAAACCAGGAAATAAAGATTGTAAAATTTAAGTTAAGCAACATAAGTAGAATCATGATAGAAACCATTATATTTCTCAGAGCTGATGGCAGGACCACAGATAATTAACACGTGTGACTACAAACAAATAACAAATTTTTTCCAGCACTTTTAAGAGTGCACCGTGACAGCACCTAAAATCTTCTGTTCTTTCACAGAACTCATTTATGAAGAGGTCATTGACTGGGAAGAGCGGAACAAGAATGGACTCATGAAAGAAGACTGCTCAGGTACGAACATGCACCATCTTCATTCGTCACCATACTGCTGTAAGAAGTGGTGTCGGAGTCACAGCACAACGAGCCTGAGCTTTCGACTGGTTTCCTGCTTTAACAACTCTAAATATGCTTCTTATTTGAACAACTACCTAAACTTTGTGTCTCCCGGTTCTATTCGTTTGTGTTTGCCATGCATCAGATGTGGTGTCGGGTTCAGCCTCCCAGTCCTCATCAGCCAACGACATCTCATCCATGTCCACGGAGCAAACCTTGGCCTCGGACACAGACAGTAGCAGCATTGACACACTGACGGGACCTCTGGACGAGAGTCAGTGAACTCAGCCCATTGCCACACACCTCTGCCTGCCTGCCTGCCTCACTTCCCCGCCCATTTACAATATCAAAATATCAATCAACCATCGCCTTCCTTTCTTCTCTTTACTCTCTCATCCTCCCATTTTCTCCTGTGTTTCTCTTTTTTCCTCTGTCACCTCAGTGATGAGAATAGGTATATTTTTCTATTTTCTTTTCTGTGTGTGATGTGGTGGATCTTCTTGATCTTCTTCAACTTCAGACTTTGTTTCGGTCAAAGCTGACTTTCTGTTGGGTCAACGGTTGTTTATGTTTTTCTTCTTTGTGGATATTGTTTGACTTTATCGAGTATATACGACGTATGCATCCATATTGGTTTTCAGGTTACCAAGAGTGAGGGGCAGGAGGGGGATTGTTGTTTGTTCTGTATGCCTGTATTTTAAAAGTTTTATTTTTTTAGCAAATATTAAGTTGAGGTCAGAAGTTATTGTCTGCAAATTAGAGCAGACCCGCAGTGACCACAGAGCACAGCTGCCGGCTGCTCTCATGCATGTTACGCCAATATGAACAAAAGCTTAACACAAGTCGATCACACCAATCATTTAATGTCCGTCATATAATGATCAAACATCCGAAGTCTGATCGATCCTTTAGCTTGAAGTATTGCTGATCTCCACAGTGGTGCTTTCTGCAGTGTTTTTTTTAAAATTAATTAGCTTGAGTGATGTGAATTTTGAGCTTTACCTCCTGACAGCTTGGGGAAGTCGTGATTGTAGTGTTAGTTTTATTTCCTGTACTGTATGTAAAGAGTGGCTACAGATCCTTTCACTGCTAATAGATTAGGAGTGCTTGTTTTGTTAAGAAACTCAACATATCTGTAGACGTACATATTGCAGTCACCCCCGTTTGATATAAGGTACTCACTAACAATGTGTATTTCAAAAGAACAGAGGCAAAAAGATACATGTAGTATTTATTTTTGTGTTCTTGCAAAATGTTGCACACAGTCACATTGAGGCTCATGGTAAAGGCCTCTGGTAAAAGCATTTCACCAACATATCAATGCATCAGCTGCTCTCTTCGAAACCATCCCATTAGTACTGGAGCAGTCACAAATTTAATCATGAATCAGACACCATGTAAAAGCGGTAAAACACAAATAATGGTGTTTAACTTGCATGAAGGCATTATAGATGCCAATAAGATACCGTAGTTCTTGTTATAAAGAGAAATCCGTTCAGGTCAGTTCTTTTACTTGCAGTACCTTGATGTTTTGGTTCTAAAAGCCTGTTTGATGAAGACGTTTTAGGGTTTTTTGCATTGTGTGTGTGTGTGTGTGTGCGTGCGCGTGCGTGCAAATGTACTGTGCAGCTCCTCTCCCTCATTATCTTCTTTGAATCGTCCTTAAAGACAGCAGTCGCCTGGTTGCAAAGGCAAAGTCTATGGAGGATGTTGGCCCCTCAACAAAAAGCAGAAATGTTGTGGTTTAAAATGAGGATGTAACTGAATGAAAATCTGGACCTTGGAACTCGAGATGGAAAGTTAAAGATGGACTGTGGAGCTTCTGTTTGCAGAACTGATTGCACAGTGTGATGGACATGCAGAAATACGACACTATGGAGCCAGTGAGGACTTGAAGCACCATATTGTACTCTATATTTTCCTTTTGTAAGCTGTTATTCTTTCAGTCATGCCTTAAATGACCACAGGAGTGGCCAATTCACTCCCCCAAATCTTATCGGATATGGACTGAGCATTGCAGTGATCAAAACATCATGTGTGTTTTTACCATTTGAAAAACAAAAAGAAGCTCCATTGTATACATTGTGCATCTCACATTGTTTGTTGTTTGTCTCCTTTTATTTTCAGAGATGTCCTGTGTGATTGCAAAGACCACAATTACTTGGCCAACATATTTTTCCCTTACGTAACTAATAAAGTGGACATCAGTGACTCGTTTTCTTTCAGTCATGTTGTTTTGTATATTTCTAGTTATTTTCTTCTTAGTGAAGAAATAACTGTACTTAAATAACATTCACTTTAACCTGCAGTAAGGGAATATTCTGCATAGTAAATGGCAAACTACTATACTCGATCCTAACTAGAGTTTATAGACAGGCCAGTCTCGTGCCTTTTGTCCTTTGCTTTGCAAACACTGTTCATATCTAACACAATTTGTTTTTCTCAAAAGCTCTTGACGATATATTCTGTCTTCTTGGCCTCATTGTTGAGCTCTCCGAAGGTGTCAAAGAACTGCTCCATCTCCCTCTGCAGAGTTGCATTGCGTAGTTCTGCGGCAGCCCGGGCCCTTTCCGACTCCACGATCTTAGTCTGGACAGCCTGGTACCAGTGACGCTGCTGTGCGAGGTTTGTTTTCAACCGAACAACTTCTTCCTGCAACTCTTCATTTCTGTGCTCCAGGCTGATGGTAAATACATGCGCAAGAAAGCAGAAAGACAAGAATATCAGAATGAATGGATGTATGCAAAAGGTTGGCTTTTCTTCCAATGAGCAGGGCTGAGAGGAGAGGTCAGTAGTGTATTTGTTGGTCAATCTAACATGTATGGTGATTGTTTTTTCTAGGTTTGATTCTTGATGCCTGATGTAGTAAGAAAAGGCGAGAGGTCGGCTTCAAATGTACAAATGTATCTGTCAATCTATTGCCTTTTTATAGGTCAAGCTAAAAGAAGTCATTTTTCTTGTTCTCACCAACCAGTCGCAATGGCCGTACACTGAGACTTGCTCTATCTATATCAGTAATAAATGAGGTATGTGTTGTGTCTAGGTCAGCAGCGTGGCCCCTTAAATTAGCTCTCTTCCCAGTACTATGAGCTGTTTCTATAGGTCAGCCACGCAGGCTGTGCTTTCATTTTGTGAAAACCAAACCACTCTAGGAAACCTTGTGAATTTGTCTTTTTGGTAAGTGGAAAACCCACAAACAGCCCCTGGTACATCCAAGTAGTTAACATAAAATATGTGATGCACGGAGATTTCCACAATTGAACACACAAAAACGTGGTTAAATGGATAATTAGAAATAATCTCAATGTTCTAAACAGCACATCATGGGGGAAACGTTAAAGGAATTGGATGACAGTTGTCGCTGTGAACTAAACAGGATATTAAGTGAAGCTCTGGGTCAACTGAGGCCCGGGAACATTGTGTCACCCTTCACTGGAAATACACCAAGAGCTGGAAAATTCTCATGGGCAAGTCAGTGAACTGACTGTAATACTGAAGCCAAGAGCATAAGCACATTCAATTTCATTTGTCTTTTACATGGTGTGCCTAATGTCTGTAAAGTAGGGATGTGCACTGTGCAGTTTGAAATGGAAATGCATGACAAAACTAATTTAACGTTACCTGATTATTCGTGCCTCGTACTCGTCCCTCTGTCTGATTATTTGCTGTTGAAAGCCAGTGAGGAGGCTGCGAAGGGCACTGGCTGAGGGGTCTGCCAGGGGTACGGGAGGGGGCACCCTGGGTAACCAGGATGCCTGCTCCGGGTGCTGGGCTTCAGCTGGGGGCGACAGAACCTGGCACTCAGGTTGGGATACCTGAGGGGAACTCGCTGTAAGATGCTGCTGAGGAGGTGACGGGAGCTGGAGGTGCAGCGTCAGGTCTCCCTGCTGAAATCCACAGGATCTTGAGTCCAGCTCTGGTTCCTGTTCCTGCTTCTTTTCTTGGTCTGGATTCTGGTCCTGGCTATCAGAACCACTTTCAGCGAGGATGATCTCACAGGACGACCAGGGGCTCTTGTCTTCGCTCACTACCTCACCGTCCATCTGTCCCTGGAACAGCTCAGGGGCCCATGCTTGGTACATCGGCTCCTGCAGGTGCTCCTGGAAGCTTGTTTCCATTTCGAGGACCTCTTGGAGGCAGTCAGGGGTGACAGCGTCGGGGAGGTTATCGTACAAAGAGAGAGCACTCCTATGCTCCTTGCTCTGTGATGGACTGGGACTCTGGTTCAGATTAGCTCTGTCCTCAACTCCCCAGACACCTCCTTGTTCTCCCTCTCTCTCTCCGCCTCTTGCTCTGTTTATGCTTGGATCCAGACCTGCTTCCTGGCCCTGTCTTCCCAGGCCTCCTCTCCAGCTGCAGTAGCTGTGATCTGGCCAGGCGCCAGTCCCTCTTTCCCCATTGATCAGTGTGGGAACCTCAGCCACAGCTGGGGCCAGACCAGGCAGAGGGCTGCAGGGGCCTGGGAGTCTGGTTACAGCCGGGCAGACAACCCTGCTCTCCATTTCCTTTTCCCTGGCCCTCCCTCGCTGGGCGAAAGGTGGGCAGTTGTCGTACAGGGGGTCCGTGGAGCAGGAGCTGGCTGTGGTGGGGGTCTCAGTAGGAAGACAGTGCAGCTCCATGATCCAACCAGGCACATGGGGGTGCTGAGAGCCTTAGATAACTGCCCTCCCCTCCTCTGTCTGCTGCAGCTTGGGATTCGAGCCTTGGACTGTGGATTTGTGTGTGTGTGGGGAGAGGAAGGTGCAGGAGCCCTCCTCCCCGTTTGGCTGACTCTGCTGTGTCCTGCTACAGGTTGTTGTGTGTGTGTGTGTGTGTGTGTGTGTGTGTGTCTTTAAGCAGGTCTGACATCAGCTGTTACTTTAGCACAGCTTCTGAGGGAGGGACCAGGGTGTAATATAGTCTGGCTCATTCCTAAAGACAGTCACACATAACTGCAACCACAGAAATAGACAGTGGACACGGGCACAAAGTGTGAAGCACACACAATGAACCCAATAATCTTTGCACAATTCTTATCTACCAAAAACACACAAAGCAACACATTTTAAGATTTGATATGACAGATGTTTTAACATTTAAAGAAATGCTGGAGTGCTTATTGGGATTACTCTTACTTTTACTGCATTACTGCTTGCGTGGGCCTATTACTGCAGCTGGGTCACTGGTTTTCAGTCTCTGTTTTAATGCACTCTGTCCACGGTGACACTGTAAGACGTGTTAACAGCCAAGCACTTGTGCTGTAGACAGAGTTCACCACGTGGAATCTGCTGCGGTGCATTTATCACATTTTTGACAGCTGCTCAGCACAAAAGCAGTGAAATGCTGTCGTCAACAGGAGCCAGGTGAAGGATCATATAGTGGCACCTGGTAGTTTCAAATCATCGGGGTTATATACTTAACCCTCGCTGCATGGTCGAGGGGAACGTTGTGCCTGATGTTCGGGAACGATTTGCGTGTGTGTGTGTGTGTGTGTGTGTGCGTGTGTGTGTGCGTGTGTGCGTGTGTGCGTGCGTGCGTGTGTGCGTGTGTGTGTGTGTTAAGCACACAAAGGGATGATGGAGAGAGAGAGAGAGAAAATGAGAGAAAATAAATAAACACACACACTTCTTCACTAGTGTCATGTTCAGTGTGTCTTAAACCACAAGATGGAGCTATAGACAACATCATGAAAGTACTTTAAAGGGGTTGTGTACCTTTTTAAATAATGTTAAGACATTTTAAAGACAAGGGTGATGTTTCAGAGTTAAACTATGGTGATAAATGTGGTTTGATGTATTTAAGATAGCATCTTAGTCATTTTGTGAGCCGTTTGCCTCCCATTCTTTTTTTATTTGGCATGTTTCATGATTTCGGTTTATGTCTGTAGGTTCCTTGTTGGTCCATGTTTGAGTTGTAGAGAGAGTGAGTTGGAGTCTTTTAAAGATCAGATAAGGCCTATTGATCCGCTTTTGGATGAACAGCCCATTGAAGATCTCCCTCATTTGTGTGATGTCATTATAGAGGAACCTCTATCAAAGGCACTTCCTCTTGTTCAGAGGAAGCATCCATACAGGTACTTTGTCCTTAAATCACCTCCAGTCAAACAGCTGCTCAGGGTATAGAGAGTTTTTGTTAGTTTTTTAGAGAGATCTGATTTATTCTACATTACTGAGAAGTGTTCCACGAGAGCCTTAGCATGTCACTGCAATGCTTCATGAATCAAGGACGCGCCACAAACTTCATTTCTATGCATTAAGCAGTCAGTTGTCCGTCAACAGTGATAAAACTGTTATCTGCCCTCTGTAAATCACCCTGCGTCCTTCAACGCTGCACAGACAGAGGAGGAATCGCAGTGTTTTATCTGTGTGCAGACGTACATTGCAGGATTTAAATGTGGGCAGAGTTTCCTCCTTGTGTGCACAGTGAGATGCTTTTGGAATATGTGAAAAGTGTTATTGAGAGGCGCTCAAGGTGAGATCATAAAATGCTCTGATATGTCCCCTCTGAAACATCAGGGGCACCATAAAGAAAACTTTATTCTTGCTTGTGTCCCTTTGAGGCTTTGCCCTGACCTCCGTCTGTCATTGAACAAATGATGGACAACCTCGTCTTTACCCCATCGCCCTCAACCCTGCCCCGGCCCTCCCTTCTCCTTCGTCCTTCTCCACTTCCTGTACAACTGCGTAGTTGTTTGTAGCCATGGCGACAGAATCCATGGCAACACAGATCTCCAAGGTTCTAAATAATAAAGGTGGATGGATGAAGGGGAGGGTGGTGAGATTGGAAGGGCTCTTTGGCTATTTTAGCAAGTGTCTCGAAGGAGAGTAATTGAGGAGGGTCGTTGTTAACAAGACACTGGGTCTGCTTAACAGGGGAAGCTCCAAAGGGCAACACATAGTCGGCTCCTCTGCTGAGCGGTTATAGAGAAACATAAGGTACTGTGTATATACTGTCCAGGATACAAATTCATTTCTAGGTATAAAACTCAAATCAATGAAAGTGTGGCTGTGGGTGTCTTGTGTAGGAGTGACACAGAGTCGAGCAGATAGACAGCAACTTGGACTGTCAAGGAGACAGAAGAGATAAGAAAGAAAAAAGAAAAAAACAGACAGCGTTCGTCTGTAATGCAACGCTGTATTCTTGCACGCAGGTGTGTTTGTGAGAGATTAACATCCCTCTCTTTTCTCTGATCCCCAACCCCTCTCTGTGTGGGTGCGTTAAAGCTGCACTGCTACCTGAGCAGATTATATACCCGTTCTTTGCTGTTTACTCGTGTTTTACGAAGATAGCCGTGGTTTTCTAGCAGTCACCTCAGTAGCTCTCCATAAAACCCCAGCAACACACTGAGCCAGACTTTGATGTTGCTGTGTTGCTTTAGGATGGAAAGGATGTATTTTGTCTTTTCTTGTTCCAATATTCTGAGAACAATTTACTCAAGTACTGTACTTAAGTGCAATTTTGAGATACTGAGATGTAATTTACTTGAATAATTCCATCTCTCATAACTTAATTTCTACTAACTTTTCTACATTTTTGAGGAAAACATTTTACTTTTTACTCCACTACAGTTATTATTACTTCACTAATAAAATGTAACACCAACAGAGGCAATTTTGTATTGTGAGCACTTGTACTTTTGATACTTAAGGTACATTTTGTTGCTAATACTTAAAATGTGTACGCCATTGCTACTGCTACAACTAAATTATCTGAATATTTCCTCCACCACTGGAGACTTAATTCAGTTAATTTAGTTGACTGAACAATTTCCCCTTGCAGTCAATCTAGTAACTGTTCTGCAGTTGCATTAGCAGATACCCAGTTATCATGAAATTGTGGATTTTCCAAGTATTTAGTGTCCAAGTTATTGTTTCAGTGTATTTAATATATGTAGCATTTTAGGTTATGTATCCACAATGATGCATAGCTAAAATATTTCCATTACTTGCGGTTTGTTTCATGTCTCTTTTTTCTAATGTAATCATAGTTGCCTTGCAAAGCTGCTTTCAGTAGTGTTATAAGGTCCACATTTATTTAAATTAAAAGATTAAAACCCCCATTATCATCATCATTATTCACTTGAATGGGAAAGTGTGTCCAAACCTTTGACTGGTACTGTACATGTTGCATTTCCTTGCAATAAATGTGTATAAACAGGGCTAGATAGATTAGCAAGGTGATCCATGACAAGAGTATTGTCAGGAGGGTTTTTTCTTTAAGGGATGCATAAAGGTGACGATGAAACAAAAGGTATACTTAGTTTTACTGGAGGGATGAAGGCTATTGTCAGTCCCACAGCATAATATTTACATCCTTTTGTACTCACTAAACCAGTCAGTGACCCCCTCGTGCCCAGATGTATGTATGCATCTGCGTTGGTTATCTATTCAGGTTTGTCTCTTACACCTTTCTCTCATGTCCCGAGTTGAACCCGACACCTTTTGAACAGAATCGTAACTTTTCTCTCGTCTTGAAGTGTCTGTGCCTCACTCTCATCCATTTGAAAACAAGTGTCATTCACCACAGTGGGCCATTTGAGAACACGAACGAGGTGTCTTCAGGCAACAAGAAGCACACATTCACATGCATACACACTCCTGCTCTCTCTCAAACAACCCCACATTGATTTATACATTTGGAGATGTGCGTCACTGGTATCCATGTGTGGGTAGGTTTAGTTGCTGCCATGATGAATTGGATTATACTGCTTTTTAAAAATGCATTCTCAATTAAAAGCCTCTGAACATTTTAACTTCTGACATATTCATGTCCTGTGTGTCCACAGGCAGCGTCATTATAGTTTTAATCATTAACATTTTGATTAGATAGCTCTTACTATCGTCTCTTGAGGCAGCTGTGCGACGTGATTATCTATACATTTGTATGCAGGATTTTTTCTTTCTCATCATAGAGCATCACACATTTTGACTGTCAATTAACAGACCAGGCAGTTACCATGGGAACAACTTCTTTTAGAGTAGACCGGACAGGGAGAGAGCTTAGAAACAACAACCAACCTGTCTTTCTGACTGCAGCTTGCACTTGTATATATGCAACTGCATTTGTGGAAATGGAAGCATATATAAATATGTGATACATATGTAAAAGAAATGATTACTGATATTTTGGATGGATGGAGGGAAGGCGAGGAGAGGTTTAAAATGATGGAAACAAACGGACGAGGAAAGGAAGATGTAGAAACGAGCAGGCTAAAAGTTAGATGTGGAACAACTGAAGGGAGTGAGGCCTGGCAGACACGAAGAAAAATAAAAACTGTGAAGAATGAAAATATTTCTGTGTAGAAAGGGGAAAGAAAAAAAAACAGCACACAGGCCAGGACATGGAAGGTAAAAGGAAAACTGCTGATTTGATGACTTATTCAGGGTTTCTCTGGAGCTCTTTTCCAGGGGTCTCTTTGAAAAGGAGCATGTTTGAAGTGTCTGCATATGTGATACTATGTCTGTCCGTGGGAAGTGAAGCAGGGGGTGCAAGAACAGACAGAAAGACAGATATAGAGTTTGAGGAGGTGAGATAGCAAGGGAGGAAATAGAAGGGAAGGACTGCTGGAGAAAGAGAGGATTTGAGCAGAGCATGAAAGAGCATGAAAACAGGTTCTTGAAGGGGCTAAAACTGATCTCTCACACTTGATTAGTGCAGAAAAGAAATGCTAAAGGAAGCCGGGAGAAGAAAATTATTTTATTTGAATAACAATGAACAAAGAGTAGTGTGGGAGATAATACAGCCTGATGTTGGGGATAAAAAAAGGAGAAGAAACAGCAACATGAAAGATTTTGATCCATAAGAGCTGGGAACTGATGTAATTGCGCCTCAGGAGCTGCAGGGACCATCAGCTTTTCCACGCCCTTGTGAGGAGTAAGGACATGTCCGACCTTTTAGCTGGCGGCAAATGGGCAAACAAAGGCCTGACAGTTTCTCAGTTTAACAGGCCGATCTGGGCTCACAGAGCTGGCTCCCAGGCCCCGTGTCTGTGTGTGTGTGGCTGAGTACACATTTGAAACAAGTCCAGTTTGCACAAAGCACCAGGAGAACTCAGCTCATTGGCCAGCCCCGCGGTCGCCGTGGGAGATGGTCCTGGGATGATTGATTGGGTCTGGGAGAGCAAACAATGAGGATGATGGGGATAGCACAACGTGAGGGTCAAAAGTCAGCAGGGTGGATCGCATGTCCTCGGTGTACCCTGATATTTTCATACACACACACACAACACACAGCAAACATGCCGCAATGTAATATAGCAGTCTTTTATGAGCACATTTTGGCTGTGTGCGTGTACCTTCATGCAGCATGTGTAATACACCAGTTTTACACATTGTCCCTTTGTATTTATAGGCTCAGAGAAACCCGCAGCTCATACGTATTTATTCAACTGATAGCCACGGAGATGGGAGAACTGCTGGCTGTTATGCTGCAGATAAACACAAATATGTGTATTTAGGAGCTCACAGCCAGTGTGGCTTTATAAAGGGACGTAAGGAAACTGCAGTGTTTCATGGACGTACTTCTACATACTTTATAGGGGTTTTAACAGAAAGCTGAAAACTGCTCATAATAACTCCACGGGTGGTGATTGTATTTGTACTGATGGTGTGTCTGCTGGAGATGTGTTTCTGCTGCCAGAGCTACCAGGCTCCCATCCCCCTCTGAGAACAGTGGAGGAAGGCTGTTTCTGCACTGTGTACTGTAAACGGACAGGAGCTGTGCATGGCTTTTATTAATGCAGCAGACACACAGAAGCACTGCTGCTCCATCTCAACATATAAGCCCGAGTGTCTCTTCAAGGAGGAGTAATGATTTATTGCAGCTTTGCTCCTATTTTTGTGGTTGTGCCCATTATTTCTACCTTTGAAATCTTTATTTGGAGGTGGAGCCTAAAGTAAGAATTCCTACACACAACAGGCAAACAAAGGCAAGCACAGAAGGTCAAAGTTGAACCCAAAACCTGAACATTTAGTTACAGTTCATAACGTTGAAAAAATAGCTGTGTGGTCTACAGCGATCTGTGGTTTGGTCTGAATGTTCAACGACATCTTTTATATCCTTTTATTGATTTCGCTTCATTCCCACGTCTCAGCAATGAACTTGATGAGTACGAGTTATTGTTAGCAATAGGAATGATGGACAAAACTACGACCATAAGACCCATGTTCCATGATACTGGAACTTCCGTTTGACATAAAAATGTGGAAATGTAAAAACATATAGAAAAGGGAATGAACACTCACACGCGCGCGCACACACACTTGTATGTGAAGCCAAGTAAAACACCACTCGGCACACTTGTAAATTCAACCTTTATTTCAAAACAGGCTCCATGTGCCATATGTCACAATCTAAAAAGCCTTTTTATGTCATTTATAGTTTTAACATTCTCAAAACGCCTACTGTATAATTTCATGTATTATTTGCATGTTAATTGCTTCATAAAACATGACTTGTTTCAAGCTGTGTTGGTGTGATGCCAGCAGGTGTGTCGTCGGCACGTTCTCCATGACAGACAGATTGTAAGATGCACTTTGTACAATATGTTTGCGGCAGTTTGACTACAAGGGAAATTATTCTCTATTTGGTCATTTTGACAACCTGAGCTGAATATTAATTATATAGCTGCTACAACAGGAAGCCTTGGAGGAAGAGTATCCAAATTCTTGGCACACAACTCTAAATACAATTGCCTTCCTGGACACTGAAATTAACACAAATTTGTTGCCTGATCAAACGTTGGCGTTACAATAAAGATGAGGCAAAAGAAGGTAATGTTTAACCTACACATCTGACTGCTGGTTGTTATCCCCAGCTGTCTGTTTAACCGGGATGTGTCTGTTTCTGCTCCACTGCTGGTAATGGTGGTGTTGGTGGGGGGTAAACTAAAGCAGAGATTGGAAAGCAAAGATGATGCTGAGTGAAAGCAAAACTAAGAAGAGCCGGAGGCATATGCTCTGTGTCTCTATTTCACACCACTGTCTTCCTCAGTGGGTGGGGGGGGGGGGGCTGACAATCTCATACTCAGCTGTCTACTTCTGTGTGATTCTGCACACCTTCCAGTTCCAGCCCTGCAGGCACAGACACTTGCTATCTATAGAAAGATTGCTTGCTCTTTAACTCGGGCTCACTGGAGACTCGTGCTGCAAATTAGAATAATAAAAGATTCACAGAGCAACCGTTTGCTTCCTTCTCTGGATGGCCGTTCAGATTCCTGCGAAGGATATGGAAGTATTTTATGGTGCACAATGAGAAGACCATCTGTCACACGTAACACGAAGAGTCTTATCTTCCACAAAATGTGGATATGAGTGAGGAGGGAGACCGTAAAGTGGGGATTTAATGTCTTCTTTTAATGCACCTGCTGCTGCAGAAGCCCACATTCATCAGACACACTTTGAATTCTCTCATACAATGACAGGAAATAGGCTCATTCAAGCTTACAAGTATCCACATAAGATCAAATTATTGAATATAATACTCTCCTTCTCTTTCTGCTCTGTCTCTATCTTTCCGTCACTCTCGTTTGCACATGAGTTCTCACTCCCTGCTCCCTCCTCCTAAATTCTACTCTCTCTCCCTCTCTCTCTTTCTCTCTCTCTCTCTCTCTCTTTCTCTCTGGCTTTTTGAAGATTTGGAGATTTGGTTCCCATCAGGAAATGTGTCAGGCAGAACAATTGAAATATTCTTTCTATTTGCATTGGCGAGAGGGAAAAAAAGAAATGGAGGGCGGTAATTTGCTTCTCCTTATAAAGGAGGATCATTTTCGAATCTTTCAGATGTGTCGCCCATTTGCACTTTGAGAGCAAGAATGAAGAGAAGCAACAAAGAAAATGAGACATTTTCTTATCTATTTTTAGAATGAAATTGCACATGGCAACTGCGTGAGGACACAGCTCACATCTGATCCACACCATTCCACGTTGACAGAGATTTATGCAAAATCCTTGCATGCTGCATGGGTACAAGGCCACATCATGCACACTGTTCTCTATGAATGATTATCACAGCGATTACTAGCCTTACATGACAACCAAGAGGTTCTAATGTTACAGCAGTGTCCTCTTTCGCTCTTGCTTGCCCACTATTCCTATCTCACAGTATACATTTCGACTAGTCATAATAGGAAAAAGTGTATTATTGTTACTATTGACGTTAACAGTGGCTCCATTACATGCAAGTGTCCCAGTAAGCCACGGCAGTGTGACGGTGAGCTAACATGCACAGTACCAGGACCCTGAATAAGAACAGGCTAAATGGAATCTAGCCATCATTAATTCGATTATTTTCACCTGTGCTTTTTCTACAATGTCAAACTGTCTCTGTGACAAAAGGCCTTTTCCACACTACGAACGCAGTATAGTAATTTTTTCAGTATACTGTTGTTTCACCTATATTTCATCACAGTTTCTTTCATTTTGATGCAGCCGTGAGAAGATCCTCTTATTTCCTTTTCGTATTTCATAGTGTGACAATGGTGAAAAATCCACTTTAGTATGCATGCAGTTAGATGGAAATGGACCAATCATTCACATTAATGCTCTGCCTCCTTAAGGACACACAAGTGTCTATTCTACTTCTGACTGTGTTGGTAGTACACAAAATCTACTGATCATTTTCAACTTTTAATTGCTTCATTGTTTAATGTTTGCTTGTGTTTTCACTTCCAAACAAAGCGGATCATCTGCTGTTGCTCATGTTCCCGCCCCGTTGGACTCAGAGATGAGCCAGGAGTTCAGTTTGTGCACCATGCAGCCACAGACGGTTTCTGTACAGGGTTAATCTTTTTATAGATAAATGAGCCATTTTTGCAGTTGTTTGGTTTTGTTTTTTTATTTTTGAGTAAGGATTCTGAGGATGAGTTTTGTTTGATGGGCAGCTTTAATTTGGCGCCATCCTTTTTGTCTTGTTCCCCCACTTGTTTGGTACAAACGGTGTAAACATTGCAAAAAGTAATCTCATTGTAAACACCACGCTGATTTGCATTGCTTTTTCGTCTCATCTCTTCTGTTTGTTGTTCTGTACATTTTTCTATCCCAGTTAGATGACGATGTTGTTTTCCCCACCGTTTCATTTAGTATTAGTATTTAGTATTGGAGAAATAGCAAGTCTACAACGTATACAACCTATTGTTGAATCAAAATTACATTTGAAATGAAATACTTAGACTTAAACTCTGAAGTAGTTTTCAATATTACAGACTGTGTGGATTGTTCTATGCTGGTAATAGTTTTTTATTGCATCATAATGTTTTTAATTACTGAGTGTGTTCTATACTTATGGCCCTCAGCAATTTTCTGAAGGCACTGAGAACTTCCCTGTAATCATAAAACATGTGTTTCAGAGCTAACCATGACCGGTGGAGAAGCTGGAGGCGTCGTTTGTACCTGAGCTTCTCATGGTTTCTCAGATTCTTTCATTCTACACAACACAAGTTGGGCCACATTTGCAGAGAGGTATCCTCTTACTTTGGTTTGTGGAATTGCTTTCTCTCTTTTGTAAAAGGCCTCATTAAAGGAAACGCAACACCCAGTCTCATCCACCCTTAATGACTATTCCCCTGGATCAGATTAGGCCTCATTCAGGAAATCAATTAGGACCCAGAGAAGGATTACAGAGACGTCTTAGTCTGATCAGCTAGCAGTTAAAAATTAGATGTGTAGTCATTATCTAACCATTAGATTCACAGCGAGACAGGCAAGGAGAAGCAACAAGCCAGCCCAAATACCACAGGTAGAGTTGAAGAAGGGCAGAGAAGAGGGAGGAAGGCTACAGAGTGCTATCACATGGAGAAAAATCTAAATTGGTCTATTGAAGTGGGCTGAAGGGAAACAGAAGAGATGAGGAAGAACAGAGAGAAAAAGAAGTACGAGGGCCAGGTCTCTCTAAAGGTTCCTGTCACATTAGAGAGGTTCCACTCCTCATTTGAATGAGCTATCATTTTAGACTGTTTGACTTCTCAAACCAAGATTTATGGCTTTTATATCCGAGAAACCAAATTCAATAGAGCACATCTCAGTATGTGTGCAGTATGAAAATGTGTCCAGAGCTTTTCTAAAGGGCTGTGATGTGATTTGGCCAGTCTCCTATCCATAGTATTTTACAGACAAAAGAGGAACCCACGCCAGCCCTCCTCCTTCCTCTCGCTGCCCTCCTTCTTCCCTCGCTGCCGGTAGTCATTTCTCAACTATCCATTAACTGCACCAAATAGATGCCTGGAGGAGGAGAGGAAAAGGTCCTCACTCTGTTAAAAGGATTTTCTGAGAGATGGAGGGACATGGAGAGAGGCAGAGATGGAGAGGGAGGTAACAATAAAAGGGTGAAGCAGAGGGTGAGGGTAGAGAGAGAGAGAAAGAGATGGGGGAGGAAGAAATGGCTTTGAAAATGTTTGACTGGAGAGGAACAGGAGGAGGTGGATGGAATGCTTTCAGCTTGGTGAAAACATGATGTAGAAAATATCATGTGACCTACTTTTTGAACATGTCATTGCGTTCCTCTTGGCCATTTCCCTTCCGCCGGTCACTCATTAACTCTCTGCATAGTCTCTTATTCACTGTGCATGAGATAGGGGCATCAGTCGGCACTATCTGCACGAGATATGCTATTCTTCTACAGCAATGGCAATGTTATAGGGAAATGAAGCGCTCCCCCCTTTTCAAGCTAGCCTCTGTGCCAGCAGCCTCAGTCAGATCGGGTTTTTTATTTTTAATGGAAAAATTCTATCATTAGTTTTTCCACATTTGAAGCAAAATGGGTATTAGCTGCCATACTGGAAATAAAAAGTTGAGTACCTTATAATTTCAAACAAGATAAAGCAACAATTACTTTGCTAGCATTCAACAGCTGCACTTTGGATGAGGTTTTGATAGCTTACTTATGACTAAGGCTCAGCTGAATTTGTTGAATGCCAATAAAATCTTTGCCTTATCTTGATTAAATAATAAGCTGCTCAAATTTCACTGCCCAGTACAGTAGCAGATGCTCATTTAATTCAGAATATGGACAGAAAACACTTGTTTGTTAGAAATAACAATCAAAGAAACCCATGGAGAAAGTGGTAAAACCCAAGTCAGAATTGGGACTCTGTGTACTGTATATTTCGGCTGCTCCCCGGTTATCTGTTGTAAATGTTCCTTTTAATGTGAAATTCTGCAATTATGAGATTCTGAATTGCACTAACTAAATTATGTAGAAGTCTCCCATTGGGTTTGTGAAATATCTTGCTGAACATTGCAAAACAATAAAGATGCTGCTATGACTGCCTCTGCTCTTTAATTACGTTTTACCGACCATGCAGTTCAGGGCTCTGTGCAGGCCAACTGTGACCGGTGACAGGTCAGCAGGTCATTCCTGGAGGTAAATGATACACAATGTTACTATTAATGCAAATATCCAACATATACTATATATACTATACACACATTAATTTAAAGTTCAAGAATCCACCTTACGGAACTTATTGTAACATTACCTGTCTCGTCTTATGTAGAAGGTTGCCAGATATGTCTTTGTTTGTTTCTATCACTTGTCTCTGTCTTTGTTGTGTTACTGACCTGAAATGTTAAAGTGTGGTGTGCTTGTCAGGGAGCACGTGTGGTCCAAAGAAACATAAATATACTAAAATGTCTCTCCCTGAAGCACAGAGTGAATTTATAGATCACCCATGCATCAGAAACTGGGCCGAAGCTTTGTAGCTCAATCTGCTGTCACCCCTGGGACGGAGCAGAGGTTCAGCATCTAATACTGTCTAATGGAAGGCAGACTCACACACACACACACACACTATTGAAAGGAGGCCAACTGTGAGACCACCAAACTGTGCATCACCTGATTCCCATCACCACAACAGAAAGGTCCCAGTTTGATACTGTAGAAATAGATTCTCAGGCCACTTGTTAACTATGAGACCACCGCCTGCAGGATTTGGGTGTTTGAAGGGAGGACTGCCAGAGCCAGACGGCTGGGAATGGCCTGGATCTAGATGTAGATCTGGGTTCAGACCCTAGACACAGTCAGTCTGTCTACCTCTCTGGCCTCCAGAGCTTTCAGCCTCCAACCTCCCAGACTGAGGTAATGGATGAGCTAAATGCTTTTAGGTCTCCTTTGTGTTTTTACCCTTTGTCTATTTCCCCTTCAATTGCCTTAAAAAGATTTTCTCTGGTCAAGCGTATTGACAAACCTGTGGTCTTGCAAGCTCTATTCTTCTTTTTTTGCAAATACATTAATGAGACATTGATTATGGGAAAGTTAAATGCTTTCAGATTCCCCATTAACTGGGTCTGGATGCGTAATGAGTAACAACAGGGTACATTAACCCAAAACGATGGGTTCAAGCTCTATCGGTGGCAGACAAGGTTGCTATGGCCACATGGTATTTACATCGCTGAGGACCTTTTAAGGAAAAAGATATTATCCAGAAACAAAGAATAACACACAAACAAAAAGATTAAGATGTGAGGATGAGGAAATGCAGAAAAAGCATTAGTTCCGGTGTATTGTGTGTGTGTGTGTGTGGTGGGGGGGTAAAAACCACTCATGGACACTTTGATGTCTTCTTTTTCTTTGTTTTTCTATCCAGGTATGATGACAACTTATCAGTTACGACAGCCGAGGTGAAGGAGAGTGAAAGCAGAGAGGCAGGTGGGCTTTTTAAATCACCATGGGCTGAGGAGAAGAGATCTCACAATAACAAACTGTGCTCAGAGGGAGGGCACATGCAGTAAACAAATGATGTACCTCAAAATGAATTCACCTATGGTTATTCTCAGCGGGACAACTCACGAATTGCCATGATTGTATTTTGTTCCCTTGTGTGCGCATGTGTAGAATATCTGCTCATGTCTGTATCTGTGTCTTTGTGTGCAACATGTATCCCCCGCATAAAGTAATCAAAATGTAATACATGTGAAGACTAAGCAGAAGGATATTGAACCGCTCTGTAACATGACCTCTTGGGCCTTACTGAGATAGAAAAAGATCTCATACCAGCCTCCGTCCTCCTTCACACATCCCTCCAAACGCCCACATTTGATCGTATTCGCTTCTCTTTCCTCCCGAGTGGCCTTCACCCCCACACATTCTCCTTGCCTGAGCAACTTTCATTACAACTATAACTTTCCAGATGAACACAGACACGCAATACTGGGCCTTTGACTTCCTATCCATTGTCTCAAATAAATTACATTGGTTTATGACTAATTTGAAATGACATTTTCCATTTAACATTTAGTTCCGCTGTAGGAAGTAGTATGATGTTCACACAGTGTAGGTGTCCAAGGTGGTGCAAGGGTTTACACACAATTTGTGTTTTGTTGTTTAGTTGGGTACACAAAAAACCTTCATTATATATTTGCTTCAATCAGACATTGCAGAGGATTATTCTTTCCTATTTTATGAATGTATGGTGGTTATTAAAACAAAAATCTGACAAATAGAAAAAAAAATAGACCACCAGATTCAAATTTACTAAGCAAGCCATTATATATCCCCTCTTGTTGGATATAATTTCCTACAACCTCAATAACAAGTAGTCAAAGCAACCTTACTGAAAAATGTCTGCTCCTTTTCAGAAAATTTGATTTTTAATTTGAACATCCTGACTTGAAGACAGTATAACATATTCATAAGTTTTGTCTGCTTTGTTGGCGTGACGTGTTCCTTTCGTGTACATTGTACAAGCCTCCTGGGCATTATTGAGATATTCACACACTATAAGTACTTAATCTTAAATTGAAATAGCAGCTCTCGTTCGACATTGTGTTTAAACATTGGGTGACGAGTTGTTTCTCAGTGACGATGCTTGTGTTTAATCCTATCATTGGCCTCCTCAGCCCTTCTCCTCTTACTCCACATTCACAACAGCTCTTCAGCCACCCAACTTCTGTGTGTCAAACCCTTTGCAGCCGATTGTTTCACTGTTAGAAAATCTAATAAGCATTTAGTCTGTTTGTAAAATGCCCTGTGACAGAATGCTTAATGACTTGGGGCTATTTTCACGTACACGTCAGCTTTCGCATGAGGGCTAATTCATCAGCTATCACACTGGCACTTCCATACCCCTGCCCACACACACACTCCGTGGTTAGCTATTATAATGCTAATGTTACAGATTGATATTGGATTGACATTTTATTTTGCCCAGCTCAAACATTCCTATAGCAATCCCGTAGCAGTTACAGACACTATATCGATGTAGCAGCTCAAATTAAATGCCAAAACACCATTGACGGAGGATAAATGAGGCGGCTCCAAGCTGCCTCTCATTTAAAGACTAAACGCGCTATTCTCTGCAGGCAAAGCAGTTTGATCATCCCTCTCTGGAGCAGGCTAATTGACTAAAGGTGGTCTGTCTAAGTAGTTCACAACACATTTAGAGTGAAATACACAAACACATTCCTCCAGCAACAGAAACTTGTACTGTTCTATTCCTGCAGTCAAGGACATGACACATACATTTGTGTTTTTGTTTGTACCTTTATCTTTGTGAGAAGCTATTTCAATATTAGGCCTTCGAAGTGAGGACATGTTTTGCAAAGTGATGCTATTTTGGCTGTTCCTTACTTCATCAAGGGGGTGTTTAAAACATTAAAGGGGTGTTTCTGTGATTTGGGATTGTGTTTTCGTACATATAAGGGAACAACAAGAGATGTTAGAGATTTCCAAATGGTCATAATTGCAGCAGCAGAGGCTTATAATCACGTAGTATCTGTCAAGCTCAACAAACGCTAGATCCTAAATATCCTATGATGCAACCAGTAACATTTTTGTGCCCATGTTTTTCAAACTCCATGCCCCCTGTTTGTAACGTAGGTTTTCCTCAAAATTAGTGTTCATTTTCTAGCCCGTGATGACATCATCAACGTATGAGACATCATCTTTTGAGATATGACAAAGCACAGAATAAATTATACAACATGCTGGGTACTGCTATCCATGACAAGTAAAGTGACCTTTACGTGTGAAACCAGTGGAGATCCTCTTAAGAATTCAGTGTAAGTTAAAAGACCAACGAGAGAAATTTGTTAGGTCATAAATAAACCATTTTAATGTATTAATATTCATGTAATAAATGTGTTAAATAATACCCACTCAGAGCAGATGAAGGTGAAAATGTAAGCTGTTGATCAGAATGATCAGTTTTACTGAACACTGCACAATGTCCTCCTCCCATGATGCCACCACGTCCACTGCATGTTCATACAAGCTTACTTAATATAGAAGAGAAGCACATCACGTATTGGATCAAGCTTCTGCTGTGCATGAATGTCCCTGCACACCATGCTTACCCATGCTGCGAGAGACATAAGCTGGCCAGCGAGTCAAGTATGACAGGCCATTGTTAAAACCTTACTGACAAAAGAATAGTCTGAATAAAAGATGCCACAGTTGACGGAATAAAATATTTAATCTAGTCTGATTCATTTCATTTCACTACAATGGTTGTTGAATGATGTCATTTAAATCAGTGTTTCTTGGGCCATCAGATTAGGAAAATCTAGTAATGTGTGTGTGTGTGTGTGGGTAAGGCCACACACCGGAAATGTCAACATAATGATGTGCAGTCCGATGATGACAAAGTGGAGAGCAGAAACACGCCCCTCTGCAAAATAAGATTAGTGAAGCATTAGAGGTGATGTCACGTTTAAAGGGTAGCTGCAGTTAATGAGGAAGTAATTATTGGTACTTCTCAGAATGAGAGGAACACATGCAGTATATATACTCATGTGTGTTAAAACCTTGTTTAAAGGTAAAATCAATGTCCTTTTGTATAGAGTCAATAAACACATGTTTTGTGTAAATATATATTTTAGTTTTGTCACATTGTCTCACTCAGTAACTTTTTCCATTTGGTACCAAACTGTTCTGCTATGCCTGCAGTCTGTTACATTTTCTCCCCAGAACATTTTTAACTTTTCAGTCTGTGATACAGGAAATGTGTGGAACTCAGCAATATTTTTTGGCAGATAAGTCTCTAATCTGTTTATATTCTGTTCAGAAGAAATGAGAACAAAGTGAGTCTCAAGTTGCACTTTCTCTCTCTGTGGCCAGCCGGGATTATTTTTTTATGCCTTCCTGTTCCAATGGCCAGACTGTGGTCACGCACTGACCCTGTACACCTTTCTCTCTCTCTCTCTCTCTCTCTCTCTCTCTCTCTCCCCTTCTACACCCGATCATGTAATGAATCATACAGGAGCACAATCAGCCTAAAACACAGACCATAAATCTCTCACACGTACAGCGGGTTTCTTGTAGAGCCGCTGCTTTCTCCACTCCATAATAAGTGTCTGAGCAGCCTCTGGACCTGCAGAACTCCTTCTATACATCAACCAGACTCTCGGGGGTTGCAGGAGGACATGACTAGTTTGTGTAAAACAACTGTTCTGATACTAAGCTTGCAAGAATCCCATCTGTCTGTATGTATTTGTGTGTGTGAGGGGGGTGGGGGGATGTGCAGATGTTACTATCTGCACATCCCCTGTCCGTTTCTGAAATGACTCTCCCATTTCTGCATTAGAACGAAGTCTGTCTGTCCATGTCTGCCTACATGAGCGCTGTTGTTCACGTGAATTAGAGTCCACTTAAGGGAACGGCTTCATGACTGAGCTGAGAGAGAAGGAGAACAAGGGGACAGGGGCTAGTTATCCACTTGCTGATGTGGGACCTTGTGTAGAGAGCAGAATATAGTGGAGACTAATCTTTCACCCTAATACAGCACTACCAGCTGTCTCCCAAGCCCCTACAATGAAGACAGATGATAGTGAATAACTATGATCAGTGGGTGCGGGAATTCATTTACTAGTGCAAGAGAGTGAGAGAGAGCGTGTGTGTGTGTGTGTGTGTGCTCCAGCTGTGGAGCAGTGCTAGAGAGGACCGAGCCATGCTGTTTTCACAGGCCATTTCCCCCGAGGCTTTCTGTGTGCACAGCCGGAGCCTACAGAGACACCGCCGAGATAGAGACAACTATTCATAAAGCTTAAAATGCTCAAGGTAATGCATGAAGCACACATAATAACTCTGCAATTGTAAGTGTAGAAGGACGGCTGGTAGAGTCACATAACAATAAAAGTTATGAACATTATTGAAAGTAAGCAACGGTTTGTTGTGAGCACATCTACTCTAAAGTACAGATTAAGACTATGACATATTTTTTATTATGCTAGCAGCCTGGCTGTAGAGATGGCGCTGTTGGTCAGTAAGTGAGTCCGTTGGTCCACCACTTCAGTCCAAACTCTATATCTCAACATTTGTTTTTATGACATTTTGAACAGACGCGCACGGTCCCAAGAGGATTAAGCTTACTGACTTTGCCTCTGAGTTTTCGTCTAGCGGCAACAGGACGTCAAAAGTGTCACTTTTTGTGTAAAATATCATTAGATTTATTTGACGGCTTGCCACCAAATGTCATAATTCCCTGAGGGTGAATCCCAATGACTTTGGTGATTCCCTGACTTTTCCTCTAGCGCCACCAGAAGGATGACATTTTGGGTTCAGAGCGCACAGTTTGGTTCAGGCATACAGGCATTCACCCGCAGGAGAAACTTTGGGAATTTTTCCCCTCAGCTGCTTCTCTAGTGCAACTGTCAGTTTAAAATTTCATCTTCAATCTTTTAGTTTCGGACAACCTCCCAAAGCTGCTGACATGGCTCTTAACCTTGGTTTCCAACATCACACAATCATCATCTGCAGTCTATCGAGTATCATCAGCTGCATGAAAGCTAAAGAATCTTCCTCCTTTTCTTAACGTTGCACATTCGTACACAACGTGAGCAGAAAGTGATATCATGATTACATTGTGGTTGATGTGATTCATGCTTGACTGTCCAGTCATCACCACTGAGAACTTTGTAACTTCCATCAATCTTTCTGGGAACAATCAAACACAGTAATCCTCCTTGTAAATGCAATGCAATGTATTTGAGAAATTATAATGAGTCTGAATGTGGCCGCGCACTAAGCTCTTTTATAAAAGCAGCTCGAGGCCTTGGCAAAGATTCACACAGGCCATCTGGGTACATGTGAGGTGCAGCTGATGCAACATTACCGGTCTCTCTCTCATTAACAAGAAATGTAATTGCTTGTTAGAAATCGGTATGAAGTTAAATAAATTTTCTTTTTATTGCTGGTTGACAATAGCAAAAGTTAAATAAATTAAATAAATGAAAGATATGCGTGCTACGCTCACAAACAAAAAAAGCTAATAAATGTTTATACTAATCCATCAAATAGGGAGAAGCATAATTTTGGCTAGTGTGCTCATTCCCATTAATTTCCCTCATGTTCTTGTGTATCAATACGGCAGTGAGAGATTAACAGGCGCTGGTGCTTAATTCCCCCCAGGAAAACATGGAGGACACAGAACAGGAGGTTAGGTAGTTATGCAATAAATGAAATGTCGAATTGCGAGATGCCCTTTTACAATGCACCCTCCGCTCTTTGCACCTGAGGGGCATTTTAGAGGCCCGAATCTGCTGACTCATTAATGCAAGCAAGAGAATACTGCTTAGTACACACTCTGTGGGGTTCTGTGACTATGCATGCACGTCCACACTCACACACATTTTCTGCTAGTAATCCCCCAGTGCTGTCTTTCCTAGCCTCAAATCAAATTGAGCAGCTGCCACAGCGAACACCACGAAAACATTTTGGCTCCCAGTTAGCTGTGGAAGTGGTGAACAATCATCAGATAACTGTGGCTGGAACGTTTGTAGAGAATCTGACACCTCACTTCTATACAGACTCTCTCTTTCTGGGACAGAAATGTTGGCGCACAAATGGGCTCACATAGACATGTATGCACAAGCAGTATATTCTGTAGCAGCTCAAAAACACATGCACAGATAGCTAGATAGATGTGTTTTATTGATCCTGGGAGGGAAACTGTTTTGTTTCAGCAGCAGTACAATCAATAATACAATAAGAAAAACCATAAAAAATTTAAAGCGCAATTGAAGTTCTGCAGAATATCAATAGAAAAAGAAGGAAATTATATTTATATGTAAGTATACTGTATATTTAAATATACAATAATAATATTGCAGATCTGACTCCATAATAATAATAAAACTTAATGAAAATAATAATAACAATACAATATATGTATGATTTAAACTGTATGTACAGATGGTAGTGCAACAGTGTGTTCACCTGTCACACAGAGGTGAGTTGTTATTTAAATTATTTTCTGAAAGGTTCTTTATAAGAGCAGAGCTGAATGAGTTGGTTGGAAAATGAGCTCTGCTGTCTTTGCAGCGTGTCATGGAAGGGGTGGGATGGATTGTCCATGATGGAGAGCAGTTTGTTCAGTGACCTCCTGCTCTTCACTGACTCAATCGTCTCCAGGTTTTGACCAATGATAGTTCCAGCCTTGTGACTGAGTTTATTTATCCTGCTGGCATCTCTGGCACTGATGCTGCTCCCCCAGCAGACCACAGCACAGTAGATGGCACTCATAATAAGATAAGCACACATGCGTAAATGCAGGGGATTCTGTGAAGACGCAGCTACACGTGCACAGAAAATGAACACACTCTTATCCCCCCATCCCCCAATAACACTGCTCACACATGCCAGCATGAGTGGAATTGAATAGTATTTTGGATAAGCTGCCCTGACTGACTGGCGTGGGTGTGTGGGTAGTAGTGGGCACAGCATCTTCAAAGATTCATTGTTTAGTGATGAGGTAGGCATGAAAACAAATCCCCGGGATGAGGAGCATAACACTTTGTGCTTCATCCACATACATATACATCTTCTATACAACTGTGACAGCTATGCTGTTATGTAATCAGCTGTGAAGCTGTCAGAATCGTTAGCTGGTTGCAAAGACACGCTCTATACATAGACGCCTCTTTCTGTTCCTCCCGCATTCGGCCTACACACTCTGACTCACCAACAGCCCCATGCTGATTCTCCAACAGCATCTATCTTAAAGACAGACAATGTCACTACGTAACTTAAGTGGCAAAGCTCTGTCCTCAACAGGGACGCTGAAAGTAGAGAGTGGTCACTGTGGTCTTTGCAGGAAGGCAGGTCATAGCTGAAGGCTGAGTGGAAATTAATGCACTGAGTTGGGAAGGATCATGGATGTTTGGTGTCGTTTCATTTGCTTTGTAAACTATGTTCCCAGGATGTGTGCATTTCAACAGTAAGCATGTATGTTACATAGGAAATCATAGCAGAAACAGAATATAACATATTCAGTGTGACTGTCACACATCTGCCACCACTCATGCACATGAGAATGGTCCACTCATATACAATCAATGGATCCCCCTCATTAAATAAAAAACTAAATATGCTAATAAACCCATCAAAATGTGGCTACACTAAATTAAAATGAATCATCAGGAGGGAAGAGCTGTGACACTTTGAAAGTGATACATATGGATGCTGTGGGTTCATTATGTGTTTAATATGAGATGGGTTTTATCGCAGAGATTAACAGTGAGAGTGGGACAAGAGTGAGATGAATATTTCGCCCGAAGGAACATATTTTATTGCTGTACAACTTGTTCCAGCATGCTCAACATTTCTGCCCACACAATATTGGGTGGGGTACATGTGTACGAACACACACAAAGACACACATGCGAGCACACATCACAAATTCAGAAATACAGTTTCTGTCTCTCCATGGGACCTCTTTGTTCCAGGCAAACATTTTTTATTTTATTTTCATCAGTTTGCATCCTTGCCTTTTATTCTTTGCCTTAAATAAATTGCAGGTCTTCTCATCATGACACAAGTCAGATGAATAACATTAATGTTCTCCATGGATGACAGAAAAATGACATGTGAATGAGCACTGTAATTTAGGTGCACGGAAATTATGCTTGTGTATTTTATGTGTGACCAACTGCAAAGGAAATATAAAAAATGGAGTAATCACGAAATAAGATGAATTATACAAATCATTTTAAAAATAAATCTTCCCTGCAACCTAATTCTGTTTGAAATATAATTTAAAGCTTTAAAAGTGTTCCTTTTAAACTAGAAAAAGAAAAATTACAATGTAAAAGTACACCAAATAAGGGTCCTGGATTAAAAAATGTATTATTACCAGGTACTACCTATTCTAAAGGTGTCAAAAGTAAACGCAGTATTTATGATGAATGGCCCATTCTTTGAAAAATCATATTATGATATATATTATTATACACATTGTATGCAACATATGTTGAAGTGCAATTGTTTTAAACTACTTTTATATACTGTTGGGTAGAATACATTATTATCATTATATGTTGTTTGTAAGTGAGTGTTAATCTTGAAAAGGGCCAGTAAATGTATCTTTCAGATAAATGCAGTGTAGTAAAAAGTACAATGTTCCCTGCTAAAATCTAGTAAAGTAAAAATATAAAGTAGCAGAAAATGGAAATGTAATGTCTCCAAAATAAAGTATCTCAGAATTGTACAGGACTGTATTTGACAAAGGAAAAAGAAAGAAAGAAAGAAAAAAGCAGCTGAAGTGTGAAGCTGCAGTATTAAATCAGGGGCTGATGCAGATTAGACATCTAATGGGCGACCTCTTTGATAGCTGCCAATCTACGGGTGTCTAGAAAAAAAAGACTATGAGGGAGCGCATACCCAGAGAGCCACGCTTCCATTTAAGTAATTAGAGGGTAATCAGGATGGGGACACTGCTATCCCCCCTTGTGCCAGCCCTCACACAGACCTGTTGCTAGGAAACCCAACAGAGGGCCCATAGAAGGATCAAAAACAAACCAGTCTTGTGCCTGATAATAAATTCTCTGCATCATGGAAAGTATCACTGAATGAGACTCAGGCAAATACAGACATGGGAATATGATGGAGCAGCTGTAATGCTGAAAGAGAGTTGATAATGAAAATTGCTTTCCCCGCAGGTAGGAAATAGGCTAAAAGGTGGTAATCATCATATATATGGTTTTATTTAATGTATCCATTTCAGTAAGGCTAAGGAAGCAAGGAAAGTCAAAAGAAGCTATGAATAGGCTGTGACGCATGTGGCGCATGTTGTGCTTTCTTTGTCTCCACAGGAGTGTTAGCAGTACTATTGTATATGGTGCCCCCCCGTGCATCCATCCCAGTAATGATGGAGCAGCATGTTGGTAATTATGGAGAAGAGGGGAAGACATGGGTTGATTATCACACATAATGAGACGAGATGTTTCTTCCTCACACATCTTTTCAATGCTTCTGACCATCTCTCTCTCTCTCTCTCTCTCTCTCTCTCTCTCTCTCTCTCTCTCTCTCTCTCTCTCTCACTCTCTCTCTCTCTCTCAC